>CM070873.1:148298932-148576432 GCA_036365515.1 Torymus aiolomorphi
ATTTATTTATACACAATCTGTTAACATAAACAATAAGTGCAGGTTATACATTTTTTTAAAAGAATCATGATGCGAATATTCACTCAGCAGTAAATACTCATTAATCAAATGATTTAGTTGATTATTTAAGAATATATCAATGGTTATACATACACTCTTGATGGGACTTGAGATGCTTGTTGCGTCTAATGCAGCTGTTATTGTCATTAAAACTAACCTCGTCGATTTCATGTGTATCTATTACATTCAAAATATCAGTAATATAGGTCTAACCTCGTGAGTTTGATTTTTCATACATGTAGGTCGTTTGCACCGTAACGAATTATAATCTACACAATACATGCGTCTGAAATATCCATACAGAGTGACCGATAACAAAATTTTATCATCAAATTGAAGTACGTTTATTGCTTGAAGTATTTTACGATACTCGGTCATTTTTTGATTTGCCTTCAAAATCACCAAAGAATGGATAAGACTGTGCCACGCTAAAGCTTTTAAAGATTTTTTGTGTACAGCATAATACATACAACCAGGCCGACAGCAGCTTCTTATGTCACACACACAATCCAGTTTTATCTGACATCATCCCAGGTTTCTGTAAATATATCGAAAAATAAAACGAAAATATTAACCTCTCGTGTATCATACGAAATTATTTTATTATTCATAAATTTATACAATAACAATACATCAGTCGTGACTTGGAAACAAAACTGTTCCGTTATGTCGCGGGCAACGAAGATCGTTGCTATCTATATACATTTTATCGCTTACAAAACGATCTTTGTACAATTTTGCTCGTTTTTGATAGCGCGAAACAACAGCGCCTAATTTGTGACAACGTAATTTACAGCATGACGATGTTTTACATTTTAAACAATACATTACCCTAAAATAGCCTTTTAATCCTACAGTTAATATAATTTCATTATTAAACTGTAATTGAAGGGCCGGATGCAATAAGGGGGTTAGCGCTCGAAAACCCGTAAAAGTATTGTCCAAGTGACTAAATTTTCAATGTAGCCAAATTAATTTTTAAAAAATATCACCTTGTAAGGAATGAAAAGAAGTATTTTTACCTAGAAGGAATTTTTTTTATTCGACTTTCTTTTTAATATAAAAATTAAAAACTGAAAATTTTGTTCATCTATTTTTAATAGCTCTCAAAAACATTAATCGTCCAAACTTGGTCAAATATCATCGAAATATTTTGAAATTTGACAGGGACGTGCAGAATACTCCAGCGTTGCCTATGGGATTGATAAAAGGATGCAAAACGATAATTGTTAATAATTATTTAATTGCAAATATATTGCGATCGGTAATTACGTTTTCTTAACTTTAACGGAAAAAAGTATCGAGGGAAGTTGAAGCTAGGAAAAACTTCCAGCGAGACATTTGTTCCTTAATAGTCTAATAAGTTTCTGACAAAGTTTCAAATTGATTTAATAATAAATGACTTAAATAGAGCGTTATTAATAAAGACGCGCGCTAGCAACATCGGCGGCGTGGCGCGGCGTGAGGTCAGACTGCGTCACACACGTTTTCACAGTGGCGTATCACGTTTATAAAAATTAAAGAATTATTACGTTATTGTGTGTGTGTGTGTATCCTTATGATAGTATTAATGAACATATTAAATTTTAAAGTACAAATTTATTTATTAACATACTAACAATATGTAATTATATGTACAGTGCGTTGACTTATAAACTGTGTTTTTACGTTATATAAAACATAATATCGTTACATAGTAATTCGTTAATTTTTATAAACGTGATACATCAGTGCAAAAACATGTAAACACAGGCTTAGCTCATGCCGTGCCGCCGATGTTGCTAGCGCGCGTCTTTATTAATAACGCTCTATTTAAGTCATTTATTATTAAATCAATTTGAAACTTTGACAGAAACTTATTAGACTATTAAGGAACAAATGTCTCGCTGGAAGTTTTTCCTAGCTTCAACTTCCCTCGATACTTTTTCCGTTAAAGTTAAGAAAACGTAATTACCGATCGCAATATATTTGCAATTAAATAATTATTAACAATTATCGATTCACATCCTTTTATCAATCCCATAGGCAACGCTGGAGTATTCTGCACGTCTCTGTCAAATTTCAAAATATTTCGATGATATTTGACCAAGTTTGGACGATTAATGTTTTTGAAAGATATTAAAAATAGATGAACAAAATTTTCAGTTTTTAATTTTTATATTAAAAAGAAAGTCGAATAAAAAAAATTCCTTCTAGGTAAAAATACTTCTTTTCATTCCCTACAAGGTGATATTTTTTAAAAATTAATTTGGCTACATTGAAAATTTAGTCACTTGGACAATACTTTTACGGGTTTTCGAGCGCTAACCCCCTTATTGCATCCGGCCCTTCAATTGATCTAGAGCATTACATATTCTATAATACGCATCCATTTTTCGGTTGGATTTTAATAAAATTAACGTGTGTTAATTAACGTGTAAAATTACTGAGGGTAAAAGACGCAATTAGACACTTGGCAGTTGTGTCTTGAACAACACTCTGGTTTTCTTTGGAGTTGTAGAAATTTTCTCGTTTCTGTGAAAGAAAACGAATGGAAAATTATTCACCTTTCTCGAAAACCGTATGGATAAGAGGTTGTATCTGATATAAAACGTCGCTTTTTCAAAACTACCGAGCAAGTTTTTGTCTCCTCGCATGAAATTACGTCATGTGTAGCCGTACGTTTTATCGAGCGATTTTGAACTTGTATAATATTTTTTTCTTCGGGTATTCTGTTGCGGTTTTTTATAAGTGATACTACTGTGTCGAAATTTATTTTAAGCGAATTTTGGTAATTTATACGAACACCTTTAATTTTACACGTATCGTGTGTTGTGTCTTGTGGGGTACGTACACGTTAAGCATAAAATTTTGATCCACCTGAGACAAACGTTTCGATGGACGATCCAACACCGTAATCCTCCAACTCATCCGTAAGTTGCCCAAGTAGAGACCCTGTAGGTGGCTCGCATGCATCATTTGGCCTGGTGAGAAATATTACCGAATCCGTATCATAATACAACACACGCCTGTCTAATTTATGCAAATAATCAAATAAGGTTAACCTAGCCTGTGCTGTTGTGTACGCCGCGATAACTACATTCGTACAAGGCGAAGTAGTGAGCGATTCCTCTTTGTAAGTCCATGAGATATACATAACGTCTTCGGTTGCTGGAATACAATTTTCAACAATTTTTTCAGGATCTAACAATATTTGCATAAAATCTTTATAAGATTTAACGACCGTTGTTTGCGGTAGATTACTACGTTGTCCAAATTTACCCCAAAAAGAATTCAGACAAAGTTTCGCGACCGACCTCATTCCCGGATATTTTTTTATATTTGCATATTTTAATTCGACCCCCTCCATTACTTTATAATTTTTTATATATTCCTGTTTCTCTGTTTCCGATTTTACCTCCTTAGGCCACCCGCTAGCCTCCTGTTTAAATTTTAGAAATGTGTTAATATAATCTGTAAAGAGGCCACCCGATTGTACAGTGGGGTCATAACGCACTACGCTGTACTGCCAAATGACATTAATTTTTAAAAGTTTGTACCCTAACTCTAACGCCCTTTTTATTTCTACCGAAAGCCAGGTACCTATCAATTTTCTATGTTGAATGTATAACGCCATCCATTTTTATATTAAATAGTAAGGACGATCTTTGGAGGCAAAATGAAATGATCTTATTTCTTTATGGCAACGTTTCATTGGCTTAGTACGCGAACCTCATCAGGCCTTTATTCAAAAGACAGAAATAAATTAACATATAAAACTTTTTTTTAAAGACAATTAAACCACAAAGTGTAAATAGAAAAATCAAAATTACCGCAATTATAAACGTATATATCATACATCGATCAGATGTTATTCTCGACTGAAAACAATAATACGTACACTGTATTTATATACGCTGGACAATGTTTACATAAAGAGTTATACAGCATCAAGTTCGTTAATAATAGGAAAATACATTGTACTTAGTCTTTGGATATCTTCCTTTTTATTAATACTATTTTGATTGCTTTTTATATAGATCATTTCGGAAATCAGTCTTTTTTTGTAATTGCTTTCAAAATCTAAAATGGATGTATTTTCCCAATCGAACTCATGTTTGTTTTCTAATCGATGTGTACTGACAACAGACTCTTTATTTTTGTTTATTTTATGTTCATTAATGCGTGTGTGTAACGATCTTTTAGTTTCTCCTATGTATGTAGCAGAGCAATTTAGGCAATTAAATTTATACATCACATTAGTACGATCCCATTTTTTGGTTATGTCTTTGCCTAACCGAATGATCGAAGACAAACTTTTATTCAATAATGGGATTGTACAAATGTTATAAGATTTTAACATATTAGATAGACTATTAAAATCTTTGGTAAACGGTAAAGACAATTTTGGTAATTTTTCATAGCAATTTTGGTGCGTATTATATGTATAACCATACTTAAGTTTTTTAAATCTAATTTCGATATGTTTTTCTATAAACCACATAGGATAATCATTGTTACGTAAAATCTTCTTTATGAGTTTTATATTGTCTAAGTGAAAATTAGAATCTGAGAGTAAAAACGCCCTATCAACTAGGTTAAAAATAAGATTCTTTTTTTGCTGTGTTGGATGCCTCTTTAAAGTCAAACGCAAGCGTCAATAGTAATAAAAGTATGTGGCTTAAGAATTTAACGAATGTTCAAATTCCGTCGGAAGTTATTGATATTGTTACATTGGTGGACTCCAATCTTGACGTAGTAGGTTCCGTGATGATGGACGTTGCAACGCCAACTGCTTCCTCGCTGAAGATTTCCGTCACCAGGTTGAGGGAGAATCTGAGTTTTGCAGCTTCACGATCCTGTCTCCGCAGCGCCAGTTATGTGGCAAGCCCCGGTAGATCACCAAGGAAAGGTAACACACACACAGGTAACACTCGCCAAAGTAAGTAATCGAACAAAGGGTGTTGATTAGAATAATGATTTATTAAAACGTCGTTACAGGTTGGATGCCCGACAGAGACTGGCGATCGTCGATGCTAAGTGCAGTAAGAGAGTATAAAGAGAGTATATGTATAAAGTATATATGAAAAGTATATATTGCATCTTCATTGTCTTCTGGCTTCTCTTTGTCCATGCAGATTCCATTCGGAGCGATAAGAAGGCTGGCTGGCCGATGCGTCTAAGTACCTATGTGGTGACTCATATAACCCGCGCGCCCGAGCCTATAAAAAGGCTCGCGCCCGTGTCTCACTATTATTCTGCCTTTCGGCGCAATCGGCGTCGGAAAGATTGGCCACAAATCCCGGGCATCACTCAGAGTGAGATGCGGCACACGATGTCGGAAGCGGGCCAACCTTCTCCTCCTCCTCCTTCACCCCCTCCTTCTCCTCCTCCACCACCTCCTCCTCCTCCTCAGATCTTAGGCTTTTCATCACATCCCCCTAGATTTCCAACAATACCTCCTCTTCTTTCACCTCTTCCTCCCTCACCTCCTCTTCCTGCTTCACCTCCACCTCAACCTTCTCCACTACCTTCACCTTCATCTCCACTACCTCAGCTACCATCACGACTAAGCGCAGAGCTACGGGCCTTTCTCGTCCCTATAAGGCCGGAGGAGCGGGTACGTATGGCCCGGATGGCGCTGAGACAGGTGGTGGAGATCAAGGTGAAGGAACGGATTCGGGAGTGGCGAGCGGAGAGGTCCCGCGAAAGGTAGTTAGCTACCGTCAAATCAGCCCTTTTTAGGGCTAACATAAACAATCAAATTCTCTCTCTCTCTCTATTTCTTTCATACGTCGCGTTTTTCGCGCACGCCCCTCTCGTTGCTGGCGAATACCCCCGTCCCCTCCCGCCGCGGACGCCTGCGCCCCTCTCTAGTCACTCGTGTACATGCGCCTCTCACTTCTGGCACGCGTGCCCCTTCTCTCGCCGCGGGTGCGCGTATCCCTCTCTCCTTGCTGGCGCGTGTCTCTCTCACCGCGCGTGTTTACATGATGCTCATACTACTGCTGCGCACGTCTCTCTCATTGTTGACGGCGTTTGATTGTTTTCAGATAAGAAGTCGAGTTCTTACACCTACTTGACAAACGAACTCGCTTTATTGACCAGCAATCGCAACTGTCCAAAAATTATTTTATACATTGCAAAATACTGAGCGATATTTCTGGGATTTTACTTTAGATCCAAAGGAATATTAGTTTAAATTAATACGAAAAAATAGCGAGTTTATAATCGATGAAATCTTTTTTTTTTTTTTACTAATTTAGCGTTTTGTCACATTAAATATAGTATATAGTACTTGTATTTTATTAACTATAAACGAGTGCATGCTTTAATCATATTCTAAAAAAAAAAAAATATGTTCTCACTAGTTAACTAAAATGCACAATCATCAAAGTAATCGAAAGAAATCTGTTTCAGGTAGTATTAAATAAAATTATTTCAAACGCTATTAAAGAAACAATTTTTTAAAATTTATATTCCTTTCATTAACTATATCAAGTTCATGTATTAGGTTTATGTTAATGAAACTAATATCAATCAAAGAAAATAATTATTCGAACGTTTGAAATATTTGTGGTCCTGAAAAGGGCCGATTGTTTTTTTTTTTTTTTTAAGAAATAGGTCTGATGGTTGTAGCTTGACCAATTATACTTATGATTACTACTTACTAATAATAAACATTTATTCAGATAAAAAACTATCTTGCAAATTTATACTACTTTGGTTAAATGGTGAATATTAATATTGATATTTCAAATTACATAGTCGGTTTATAACTACCTTAATACGTCAATAAATTTTAGCTCGATAATTATTTGTTCTCTTTTTCTCTACAAGAAAAAAAAACACCAATCCAGAGAGCTATCTCTTGAGAAAAAAAGTAGTTTTAACCACGCTTTAAAAATATGAGTGCTCTGAAAAGGGCGGATTGATAAATAACTAAAATAGACGACGACGACAACGACAGCGATGAGTTGCATTCAAATTCTGATAGCGACGACGACGTCGATACCTTCCGCAAGGAGTTACTTGAATATCCCCCGAACTTGGAGGCGAATACCTCGGTGGAGATAAACACGGGGGCGACGGTGACGGTGGGGACAACGGATGCAAAGGCGGAGATGGAGGTGGTGGTGAGTCAGAAGCCGTGGCTGATCGGTGATGGTTGAATCGCTGATTCTCGATGTAAAGACGACTGCGGAGGTGGTGAGGGCGGCGACTCTGGCTGAAAGTCACCACTCGCTAACCACTCATGATATGAACATAATGAAGGTGTTGGTAGTGGTGACGAAATATCATCCAAGGCCCGTAGCCGTCGCATCATATCATCACGCATTTTCGTCAACTCTCCTCTCATTTCATCATCGCTATTTGACGAGGAAAATTGCTCCGCCTCAATGCCCATGTCCTCTTCCAAGGCCTGCAGATAGCGGTTAGTCTCATCGTGAACTTGCTCGTCGTTCCACATCTTGACGAGTGTGCTGAACTCACGAAAGCGCTCCAGTTTTATACACAATGCGCGGACCTGCTCGCCGCTGCGCAAGTGCTGCCGCTTGAGCAAACACGCTGATTGGAGCGGAGCAGCTCTTTGCCGCCGCTCATGCAAACGCGTTGATTGGAGCGGAGCATATGCGATCGCACTCTGATTGGAGCAGATATTCACCGCCCACAGCTACCCCACCGCTTACGCAGCATATAAATATAACGACACGTCGCAATTTTTAACACATTCAGCAGAATAATGGAGTCGATGTCTGATCACTCAATTCTCGAAATTATTGAGAGAGAGGCTTCTAATCTGCATCAGCTAGTACTCAATGGCATCATGGAGCTGGAGATGATGGCCAGCGTCTCACCTTCGATGGTTTTTCCTGAGGAACTGGAGCTACCTCAGTTGATGCCCGATTTGCCTCCATACCTAAAGCCGCCTTTCAGGGCCTATTCACCATCATCATCATTATCATCAATACACCTAGAGATGGAACGATCGCCGTTGAGTGTATCGTCCTACACATCACCATCGATGACAACTTCACCTCTCCCGGCATTTACAAATAAAGTTTATGATGTCGCGGAGAAACGGTACATAGAGGTACCGAAGAGGATCCAGTCACCTCTAGAGTACATCACCGTGTATGATGCGGCGGATAAGAAGTACTATAAAATAATAAAATTTGTTGATGAAGAGGAGACACCTCGAAAGACAATATGTCTCCATAATGTTCGCAGTTGTTTATTTAAATTTTAAGTTAATTAAAATTATTATTTTTATACTTTTAATTTTTTTGTATTTTATGTATTGTATTTTTTTATAATTAAACATTAATCTGTCCTTTTAAGGGCAAAAAAAAAATATTTAAACGTTGGAATCAATTTTACATTATACAAAACCATCCTTTTAAGGGCGAATAATATTTCACCAAGGAATAAACATTCTATTAATAATTTTGTTTACAGACAAAAGGAGTTTTATCATATACATACATCAACGTCTCCTTTTCGCACGTGCATCCTGTTTAAACTTGGGTGTCATAGACTTTTTAAGAGTTTTTAACTTTTTGTTAGGGTGTAGTAACTCTTTTTTAATTTTGTCATGACACCTTTTTATAGAGTAACGCCTTTTTATAGAGTGATACCTTTTTATAGAGTAACGCCTTTTTATAGAGTGACACCTTTTTATAGAGTAACACCTTCTTTATGTCACAGAGTGACATGTTTTTTATATCATAGAGTAACACCTTTTTTATGTCATAGAGTGACATGTTTTTTATGTCATAGAGTAACACCTTTTTTATGTCATAGAGTAATACCTTTTTTATGTCATAGAGTAACACCTTTTTATGTCATAGAGTGACACCTTTTTATAGAGTCACACCTTTTTTATGTCATAGAGTAACCCCCTTTTTATATTATTTTAATCATTTTACAGATAAAAAGGTTATCATATCATATATCAACTATATTGAATTAGAAAAGTCTATATTTATGAAATATTAATTTTTAACCTCACTATACAATGCATTAGAATACTTAGACTATTTTCTATTAATTTTTAGCACATATTTCACAAGTAATAGCCTATACTTATTTATATATTTCTTAAAGCAATACAAAGTTATGTTAATAGATTTAAACATTCATTAACTACCATTAATTAGAATAGCTCACTTATTAGTTCTATACATTATTTCTTAATATGTGGTCCGTAAAGTAATACGTAAGACATGTTTAAGTTATTAACTTTCGTGTTTATTTATTCATTGTATATAGATTGGAATATAATAACTTATACTTTTACTAATTTCTTAATAGTTCTTAACAAATAATACATATAGCTATATCCAAATGATGCGTTCGTAACTAAATATAAGTTCAAATACTCCACTTATTTCTATATACATTTGTTCTTGATGCGCATTTCATTAGTATTACATGACAATATGATTGAGATATTCAATTTTCATTATACATTAACTATATAATAGTTGCACTTTACTAATCTCTAAAACTTTAACTTATATAAATAATACATTAGTTCTTGATGCGCATTTCATTAGTATTACATGACAATATGATTGAGATATTCAATTTTCATTATACATTAACTATATAATAGTTGCACTTTACTAATCCCTAAATCTTTAACTTATATAAATAATACATACCTCCCTTAAAGCTGTATACTTAAAATATTCGTTAACTATAGTTGAATGTAGGTGCTTGTCCCAATCCTCGAAATCATGCGATAGGAAGAGATCCGCAAGTAGTAATTTTCATTCGTACACTAGGAGCTTTCAAATTTGTTGTTCGGTGAATTGCTGTTTGTTTCGAAAGTTTTAAGAGATTCATCATCTTCGAGCAGCTGTATAAGAGTAATCAGTTGTTGTTGCATATCACTGATATACTTCTGTGTTGTAGACTGTTTGACTGCTGCAGCCGTCAGTTGGTTATTTCCTTCAGGCTTAACGTCGAACTTATCCTCTTCATATAAAGATGATGCTGCAATATACGGAAGCTCAACTACTTCATCAGCTGCCACTTTGTAATGACCCCATGGGAGAGTGTCTGTTTGGCCAGGCAGCAGATGGCGCTTGTCATCACGGGCACTGAGAGCAATCTTCCTTTCCTTTTCAGTATGCAACACATGATGTCGTGATCTAATGTTTCGATGCTCTCGAGTTATTATTATATTTTCCCACAAGCATTGCATGTAGTCGTCGAAGCTAATGGTAGCTTTGACCACAGAACTTTTAACGCCCTTAGCTTTTTTAATTGATTTTTGATCTTGAATCCGAACATTATACATTTTTCTTCTTAAACCTACAAATTGTAACATTATTTCACCATTACATTCATCCTTCATTAGACCTACAATCTTTTTGTTTACACGAGGCATATTGAAGGTATTGGTCTCTGGATAATCAGATGTATCAAATTCATGGATGTCCTGGTGCATGACCTTGTAAATGTTGACGTTTGTGATTTCATAGATCAAGCTGTCTGTATCAGTGTATAGAATTTTACAGTTGTCACCCACACGGTTTTTCATGTATTCATAGTGAAATCTATACACAAGTGTTTTTGATAAATCGAAAACACTGAGTCCTACATAAATAGGTTTTCTGATAGATATTTCAGTGCGTAGAAGTTGTATAGCCACAAGGTTCTTGTCAAATACGTCGCAGCTATGAAAATTAGGTTTTGCGATGTATGCTTCAGCTCCATAGCGACCTTCCCATTTGTTTACTAACTTAACGTCAATTCGTTTTCTCTCGTTTTCCATAGTTTTTCCGTAAACGGCATTGTTAAAAAGTTTGAATAACTTTTTTTCAAACTCATGCTTTGCTTCTTTTCTTTTAGCACTGTTTAATAATATGCAAAAATATGTTTTTCTAATGCCAACAAACGGACAAACAGTATTAGCATGAAATCGAAAAATTAGCGTGATAAGAGAGAAATCCATAAAATTGATGCTGAAAATTTGTATTTCACGGGCTACAAAAATATTTCAGAAAAACCACATTCACAACCTAAATAAGTAGAAAATATATATTTTAATAAGCATTATCAAGAG
Organism: Torymus aiolomorphi; assembly: GCA_036365515.1. Classification (NCBI taxonomy): domain Eukaryota; kingdom Metazoa; phylum Arthropoda; class Insecta; order Hymenoptera; family Torymidae; genus Torymus; species Torymus aiolomorphi. The sequence continues at coordinate 148,310,049 of CM070873.1, forward strand.
TGTTAATTTTCTAAATATAATAATATCTTACCAGTAAATATTTTAGATCTATTTTCTATTTTCTGTAGGTCATGTGTACGAATGGTAAAATGGGTTTACTTGAATAAAAAAATCAGATATCATTGAATAAACATAGACACAGATTAACTTTCGAGACATTGGATAACTCTTATTATAACACCTAACCTAGAATAAACACAATAACATTATAGTTTTAATAACAAAAATTTATATTGTCATTATACTATTTTACCTTACCTTATAAGTTTCGATTTTTCTCCACCTCATTATTTATTAGATCAGCTGCTATATTATAAGTATAAATAAAGTATCCAATTCAATTCGAAATCAAATTTTAAGAAATTTTAATTATCTGTAAAAATAAATAATTCACACAAAGTATCAATTTTTCAAAAATGATTTTAGCCATTTAACATTAACCATTAAATACTTATCTAATAAGTTATTTGCCCCGTTAGTACACGTATAGATAAATTCTTCTCATCAGTTGACTTCCTAAGATCTTTCGACGGCTCCTATTCATAAGAAAAATTACTTAATTAACAGAAAAACTTTATTAACTATCGCATCTCAGATATCATTTAGCAGATTCCAGTAAAATTAAGCAGATTCTATTTTTATGCTAAACTGATTGGGATTTATATTGTAGCAGACGTATTTTATGATTTAAAAGACTGAATATATATTTAACGGATTTAATTTAAAATTAAGCATAAAACACTTTAGTGGATTCTTCTGCTGAGATCAAGAAACCATTTTTGTGAGTGTACTATAGCCACTCGCTGTGCGTGGGGTAGGTGGTTTTAGGAGTTTAGGGTTTATTATTTAACTATTTTATTATTACTCACTCCCTGTGAGGGGGGTACATGAGTTTAGGAGCTTTGGGTTGATTATTTAACTATTTTATTATTAGCCAATCGCTGTGCGTGGGGTAGGTGGATTTAGGACCTTCGGGTATATATTTTGTAATAGGTTTTTATAGGCAGGGCGCGGAACGTGTAGTTGTTAAGTTTAAAAGTTTATGGCTTGGTATTTATTATTTATATTTGCAGCTTACTTTACACAGAGTAAGTGGGTTGAGTGCTTTAGGGTGTGGTTTTTTCGTTTTTTATCACAATCGTACAGACTGTACCGTATATGATGTAATTAGATTTTTTATTTTGAGGTTTAAATAGTTTAGGGGATTTCTAGAGGATTTTTATAATGTATCTAGAGATATTTAGAGAAAAATTAAGTGGTACTTGGAGAGGGATTGTGAAAGCGTCTAGCAACACTGCCGACGGCCAAGATAGATCCTTTTTGAACTGAACGCCGAGATAGATCCTTTTTGCACTGAATGCCGAGATAGACCCTTTTTGAATTGAGCGCCGAGATAGAGCTGTTTTGAACTGGAGCTTGAGATAGATCCTTTTTGCATTGGGCGCTGAGATAGAACTATTTTGAACTGTCATTGAGATAACTCTTTCTTGCTCTGACAGCTGAGATAGTACCTTACGAATAGGAGCCGTCGCTTTGAAGAATATGAATATTTTATCTGAATATTTACATATATATATTTTATATAAACTAAAATAATAAATATACATTATGAATTTTATTTATGATTCTTCTGAACTTCTGATTTCATATACTTATACTGACATGTATATATGTTTATATTAAGAGATATATATATATATATATATATATATATATATATATATATATATATATATATATATATATATATACATATAAGGTTAGGTAGAGTACGTAAACACCGGAAATCGGATGTGGAAAGAAAACGAGTCTGACGATGATGAAACATGAAGAAAATTTCGGAATCGGAAACGGAACATAGATTTTTTTATTGTTCGATATCTCTAATATAAGAGCATATTTTTGCATAAAGCTTTTTTTTTAGATAGTACAACAAAATAGCGTATTGTTTAACTTAATTTTGAATTCATTTAGAAGTGATTTAAAAACGCAGTAAATATTTCAAAATTTCGGGCACTCATTTCAATGTATAAATAGCGCGGTCGTCCCTCAGGCTTCTTCTACATTCTTGGACAAATAAGTTGCCTTCGGAGCGCTCTCGCGCTCCTTGATACGTTCAAATAATTTGCTTGTTAAACTTATTACCTTGCAAGGGTAATATTCACTTGTATTTAAATAAAATTGAATACATACAAAACAAAAGTACTGGCATTAGATTTGATTCTATTCTTAGTTCACTTAATAACAAATAAAACAGCATCTTTTATATAAAATTGTAAACGGAGGTAACAGACCAACAGAAGCCGTCAAGGATCAAGGATAAATAAAAGTAAGTAGATTTAAAAAAAAATAATATCGCTATCTTATTCTATCTCTTCCAGCCAGTTCAGTCTATTTTCCCAAATATAAACCACATTTCATGTAAAGTAAATCGTGTTTTCGTAACCGCGTTCCACTAAAACAAAGTGTTTCTGCTACAAATCTATCCATCTTTCTAAAACGATCCCAATTTTTACTGCGTAAAATTATATTACAAAATTTCGGATGTTAGTCTGGGTAACCACTCCCGTTATACATCCGTCTTTTTGTAGTCAAATAAACAAAACTGAGTCGCAAAAAATTTAACTTCAATTCTTAGTTTTACAACCGTGACGCGCCTTATTGCTGCCCATACCTTCTATCCTATCCTGTAAAGTAGTATCTGGCTCTAGCCCGAGCTAATAGGTTTCTCGAAATCTAGGCTCAAAAGAGAGCACCATAGTTTTATTAATTTAAAACCAACAGTCAGGTTTTCCATCGTAAAGCCGACGTAACATGTGGATTATGCATAAATGCAGATCAAAATTGTTTCCAGAAATTTCATCAGCAACAACAATGAGTTTGAAGAAAGATGTAATCTTATAGAATGAGCGTTACTCTGGAAAAGAGAAAAAAAATATTAAAAAATAAAAAAAAAAATAAAAAAAGTAAAAAAAATAAAAAAAAATAGAAAAAATATGGAACAAGTCCTCTCCCACGTCCATGTCGTTTGTTCCGGGTCATGCAGAGAGGGGAGAACTGGAGAGGTTTTTTTGTGAAATCAGCAATCTTTGATCCCATTCAATCTGTGAGAATATGATCTTCGATATCAATTTCTCTGTCTCAATTCCGGAAGGATTGAATTAAGATTATAAACTATTATAAAATTATTATGAATGTCAGTATTTTGAGTACATTTTATCGATCCCCCTTATTTGCATTCGATTCTTATGTGATCAACAACTTCGAAATACTTTTATACTTTTAATTCAAACTAAATATACCAATCTACCTATTTTTGTGGTAGAAAAATATAATAGAAAAGTCTGTCGTGTTTTATTTCGGAATCATTTGGCATGATTCGACATAGACCTTCTCAAATTCTTCCATATACCTAATTTGGAAGTAATTATCTGGAAATATTACAATTGGTGACCTCAAAAACCCCTCCCTAACTGATTTTATCTGAATGACTGGACAACTCACAAATTTCATATACTATGGCCGTCATATCGGATTTGCCTCCTTGAATTATGTCATATCTGATGTCTGAGTTCCTGAAAAACACGCTGATTTGAAATGCCATAGCCACCATATTGGATCCGGCATTTTGAATATGGAAATTCTGAATTCATATTCGTGATGATTGATCCCGGAAACCTCCGTATACCTTTTTCCAAGTGAATTACTCAGAAAACCGCAATTCTAACCTAAAATAGTCGCCATATTGGATCCGCCTTTTTAAATTTTCAAAATCTGATACAAGATTCATAATCAGCGACCCCAAAAACTCTCGCGTATCTCTTTTCAAGTTGATTCCTCGAAAAACCACGATTCTGACCTAAAATAGTCGCCATATTGTATCTGCCATTATGAATTTTCAAATTCTGATACCGGAGTCGTGATCAGCGACCCCAAAAACCTATAGAAATATATTGATACCCATTGCAAGTCTAGCACAAAAATGTGTCCCTCAAAGGGTTAATGGAACGAATGCTGCTAGCTTAGCAATAACTTTTAATGGAACGGACACATGCAAGGTGCCAGAGCTTTTGTTTTAACCATTTTATATGGGAGAATAGATAACAGAGGTACAGGAAAGTGGGTTTCAAGAAGAAAAAGAATGGGGATCAAATGGCTGATTATTTTTGGAGTTTTGTGGTATTTTTGTTTGCAGGCTTATTTCTCAAAATGTCATTTTTTAAAGTTTGGCGTCACTTTTTTAAAAAATTATTCAAAGGATTTTCATGGGCGAGGGCTTGAATTACTTGAAATTTATTGAACTATGGCAGGAAGAGTTGGAAATATTAAAAATATTTTTTTAAATAATTTTAAAATGTTAAATACCACTTTTAATTACTTAATTTTAAGAAGTTTTGTGATTTTTTGTGATTTATCGCAATTTAAGATTATTTAAAGAAATATTTTCAATATTTCCAACTCTTCCTTCCATAGTTCAATGAATTTCAAGTAATTCAGGCCCTCTCCTATGCAAATCCATGGAATAGTATTTTTAAAAAGTGATGCCAATTGAAAAAAATTAAAAATGCTATATCTCTGAATAAAATTAGTCTACAGATTAAGTCTTGGACCATTTTATCAGAAATAGTGTATATTTATAATATATATATATATATATATATATATATATATATATATATATATATATATATATATATATATATATATATATATATATATACATCTGGGACGCATTTTGAGGATTATATAGGTCATATATACCGAATTTTGAGGATTTTGTAGGCATTTTGAGGAGTCTCCTCAAAAGTCCAAAGCACTCGAGAGGCATTTTGAGGATTTTTCAGCGGTTTCCACAATAGTGTGTTAATACATCGATTTCGGAAATTCCGTGATATTTTTCCGTAAAAGCGGGCGCCGCAGGCGTCGTGGTGTTAGTCAATAACCTTAGGGTCATTATTTCTTTAGTCACGCGCTTGTTTATTGGTTGTTTATAACAATGTTTATATTTCTGTCACCACTATTGTACAAATTCTTTATGAAATCCTCAAAATACCGTCCAATGATATATATATATATATATATATATATATATATATATATATATATATATATATATATATATATATATATATATATATTTATGTCGTTTCGCGGTTTTGACGAGTTTTTCGAGATATTATATACCGGTTTTGAAGCGTTTCTCCGGTTTTGAAGAGCCTCTTCAAACTGGAAAAGGTATATATGACCGGTTTTGGAGAGTTTTCGGCCATTTTCTAGAGTCTATAACCTCAGGGTCCATTATTTCTTTAGTCAAGGACCTCTATCAACTGAAAAGAACTATACCTCTCCAAAAGCCGGTTCACCCACATACTTATGTAAATATATATATATATATATATATATATATATATATATATATATATATATATATATATATATATATAAATATATATATATATATATATATGTATTGTAACGGGATGGATACGGAGGAGAAGAGTAAAAAATACGCGCCGGCATCGGAAATCGAACCCGAGCCGTCCGGACTGGAGAGGAGTGTCTCTACCGCGAGACTACCAACGAACTGCTCCCTGGCCCTCTATCTGGTGTGCTAACCGCAGGTGCCGGTAACACAGAGCCCTACTCTTGCGCCGGCTAGCGCTGTATCACACCTCATTATAGTATATATATTGGATATTTCAGGTGAAGTCAGCAGCTCAAAATTTTAAAATCGCTCAAAACTCGTTTTCTTTTAGTTTTTTATGAAAAAAAAATGTTCCTCAAATTTTAGGTCGATATTTGCAAAAATAAAAAAGCTATGTAAGATTGAAAATTCAATTTTTTTGCAATTTTTGGTTAAAATCCAAGTTTATTCATTTTTTTTATCTCAAAATCTTGAAACTTTTTGTATAGAATATTGATTGGCCAAAAGTTTGCATTTTTTTCTGTCGAATATGCCAGCATTTATTTTATGACCCTTTTTGAAAGTCTCCGATTGGCTGCTTCTTAGTATACCTTCATCGAAGGATATTGAGGCTGCGGCCAAATATTTTTTATTCGACAAAATTTTTGTATTCTTCTTCGAAAACCCCTCAAAATGCTCTTTTGATCAATACTGGCCGAGCAAAGGGAAAAAAGTTACAATTTTTTGAAATATCAAGAAAAATCCACAATTTCAATTTGTAACAACATGATTCATGAAACTGAATATTATTCACACATCTTATGGCATGGACCGTACCACTGAATTTTGTTAGAGCATCAAATAGAACTATATATATATCTAGTTTCAATAATATTAGGCTTACACAATAAGCGATACCTAATTATGAATTAATAGTGAAGTAACAGACAGTTATGCAGTGTATATTCCAATAACAAGACACAAGTACTGCTCTATTATAAATTTTATTTATAATTTTAGTTATAATTTGTAGTTTTATTTTTTTGAAATTTACAATTTTTTTAAATATCAAGCAAAATCCGTAATTTCAATTTTTGATAACATGATTAATGAAACTCAATATTATTCATACATCTTATGGCATAGGTCGTACCACTGAATTTTGTTAGTGCATCAAATATAACATTATAAATATCTATTTTCAATAATATTAGGTTTACACAATAAGCGATACCTAATTATGAATGAAATATGAATCTATAGCCTGATTTCATTTTGACAGCTTTATAGTAATTAACCTCTATAGCTTAATTTATTATTAATTCATAATTAGGTATCGCTTATTGTATAAGCCTAATGCTATTGAAAAAAAAAAAAATATATATATATATATATATATAATGTTTTATTTGATGCTCTAACAAAATTCAGTGGTACTGTCCATGCCATAAAATGTATGAATAATATTCAGTTTCATTAATCATGTTATCAAAAATTGAAATTATGGATTTTTGTTGATATTTCAAAAAATTGTAACTTTTTTCCCTTTGCTCGGCCAGTATTGATGAAAAGAGCATTTTGAAGGGTTTTCGAAGAAGAATACAAAAAATTTTGTCGAATAAAAAATATTTGGCCGCAGCCTAAATATCCTTCGATGAAGGTATACTAAGAAGCAGCCAATCAGAGACTTGCAAAAAGGGTCATAAAATAAATGCTGTCATATTCTACAGAAAAAATGCAAACTTTTGGCCAATCAATATTCTATACAAAAAGTTTCAAGATTTTGAGATAAACAATGAATAAACTTGGATTTTAGCCAAAAATTGCAAAAAAATTGAATTTTCAATCTTGCATAGTTATTTTATTTTTGCAAATATCGGCCTAAAATTTGAGGAACATTTTTTTCATAAAAATCTAAAAGAAAACGAGTTGTAAGAAAATGTTTACAACTCAGCGCCCCCTCACCCCCCTCGCGCCTCCTCGCCCACCCCCCTCAAAATAACATAAAAATGTGACTGGTTCGACGTTTTTTTGAAAGAAATTGATAGAAGCTCGCCCCCCTCACGCCACCGCGCCCTCTTCGCGCCCACTCGTCCCCCTCGCGCCTCCTCGCCCCCAGCCACTCCTCAGCGCCCCCCCTCAATTGTTTAAGTTATACGTCATGATACAATTAATTAGAAGTATTATCCTTCGCCAATAGCCATATATAACCACCCTTATAATAGTATCTCATTATTCTGAAGAAATGGACATTACCAAAGGACAAAAAGTTTTTGTTATCGGGGACATTTTTTGTTGAGTATAAATAATTTCAATAATAAAAGATTTTTAAAAGCTTTACATTCGGAGTGTGTCCACACGCTTAATCTTTTTTGTGATAAATTTTTATTAAGATTTAAAATAATTCATTTATTAAAACTTTTCATTAATGTAAAAATTTTATTCAGAAATTTAAAACTATAGATTAAAATTTTAAATATAGGGGAATAATTTTTTTTTTATTCTGTATTGTGTTTTTTTGTAGTATATTTTGAAAGTAAATAGAGGATTTTTCTTTTTATAAGGTGACGAGTTTAAGTATATAGTTTATTAAATTTATAAATATTTCGATAGTATTAGATTTCAAAAATTTTAATTTTTAAAAGTATATAAACATGTAATACATATACATATATACCAATGGAAAATTTAATTAAAATTATTGAAGATGGAAACTGTTTATTCCGATGTTTTTCCTATTTTCTGTATAATGATCAAAGATATCATATGAAAGTTAGACATGCTATAGTACAAAATGTTGTTACTAATTGGGAAGAGTATAAATTCTTTATACTCGGAAATGATAATTATGAAAATATATTTAATAGTTTTGATTATTGTAAATTTCTGTCAAAAACTACAATATATGGAACACATATAGAAATCAAAAGTTTCGTTGAAATTTATAATGTATTTGTTAAAATAAGTTTTAATAACACAGAAGTTGTCCATTTGTTTGGAAATGATTCTAATGATTTGAAATTATTTTTATTATATAGAGAAAGATATGATTCTGGACATTATGATATTATAGGTTCTGATAACAATAATATTATCAAAAAAAATAATAAAAATAAAAATCATAAATACAATCTTAAAAGAAAATTAATTAATGATATTTCAAAAAAAAATATTTGTATAAAAAAAAGAAAAATAACAAAAGCAATTAATCATACAAAAAAAGATAAAAAGTTAATACTTACATCAACATTTGAAGAAATGAATTTAAAATGTCAATATTACGGTGCTATTTTTTGGAAAGAAGAAGTGAAAAAATTTAACTGTTGTTCAAAAGGAACTATTAGTTTACCACCATTAAGTAAATATGACGAAAAATTAAAACTTTATTGTTAAATGATAAAATATTTAGGCATTTAATCCGATATTATAACAATTTATTTTGTTTCGCAACATTCAATGCGAATGTTGTTCATAACAAAGAAAAAGCAATATACAATTTGAAAATTCACGGACAAATATGTCATACAACACCTAATGGTTTATTACCGTCTAATAATGAAGAAGCCTCATGTGGTCAATTATATATATACGATAATGAAGCTGCTACTAAAAAAAGATTAAAAAATAACGATAAATTAAGTAATGGACACATGATTATCTTAACTAAAATAATGAATAATAATCCATATAGTAAAAATTATAAACATTTACATTATACACGGTAACCCATTTTAATCGTCGCACTCGGATTTGTTGAAAAACGTTGGAAAATTACGGTAACTTTAATTAGCTAACTGTAATTGCCATAAATACTTCCTTTGTCACACTTTTTTAATTTTAAATTTTAAAATAAAATAATCGTTAAAACTTAAAGGTATTCAATTCAATAAAGCATTATTTCTTATTTTAATTGCAAATAAAACTAAAACTTCCTTTTATTTTTTTGTTTTATATAAATAATATGAATTAGTAGCGTTCGAATTTCAGAAATACTAATTTTGATAATGTAATGATTAAAAACATATCTACGAAGAAAATAGGTTCCGTCAATGGTTCTTTTAAATTTATTTCTCAGGTTCTAGCAGGATAGTGGAGCACCACATTTCACGCTCATAATAACAGCATTTTTCAATAAACACCTTAGTATTAGATGGATTGGTTGAGGAGGTCCGGTGAAATGGCTTGCTTCTTCATCCCATACTTCACCATCAGACTTTTGTTTATGGGGGTATTTGAAAAATGCCATTTTTGAGCAACAACCCACTACAAGAGCAGATATGCAGGATAGGAGTCGTCGAGCATGCGCTGCCATTTCGAGACAAACTTTGCAGAACACAGTTCACCATTTTCAAAGGCGTTTGACTATGTGCCTTGAAGCAAATGGTCGTAATTTCGAACACTTGCTTCGAGGTTAAATAAAAATTTATTTACATTAGTGAGAAGCGAGGGGACTCACTATAATCAAGCACCCTGAACAGTGAGAGGCAAGGGGACTCACTATAATCAAGCACCCCGAACAGCGAGAGGCAAGGGGACTCACTTTAATCAAGCACCCCGAACAGTGAGAGGCACGGGGACTCACTTTAATTAAGCACCCCGAAGGAAACAATCCTTACTATGTCCACGTCGTTATTTCTGGGTAGCGCAAAAAGTAAGGTTAATATATTTATAACAGAAGCTTCAACGATCTTAAAGTTTCCGTTAAAAAATCATCTTGCCCTTGAGAAAAATTTTTCAGTGTTCAGGATGTGTAGATTAGCATGCGTGGGGTAGGGATGTGTGGGACTGGGGGTGTGGGGTATGTTTGTGGGACCGGAGTGTAACAGTTCAGCATGTGAGGGCATGAAGTGTATGGGGTTAGGATGTGTGAGTTTGATCAATTTGAACCAGCTTAGCCTGTGGTTCATGAAAAAAAACGATTATAAACGGACTTTTCTGAATTTGACCTAGATTTGACCTTGAAATGGCCTTGGAAAAAATTTCTCAATATGATTTTGAACGTAAAATTTCTCGCTCTTTCCGAATCCGGGGTCAAAACTAGTTATTTCCATATGAAAAAACCACTTTGACCTTGATATAACCTCAAAGGTCAAGTTCAAGGTCAAAAATGTTAGCGCCATTATGTGGCCCCCTTTGTCCCCTATAACTTTTGTCTGAACCATTTTTCTCTATCTGGCTTAGGTTTCGAGAAATCCGGGTGCGGCGATTAAAATGGGTCACCGTGTATATCCAATATAAAAAATCTTCCAAATTATAAATTATATTTCATTCGAAAAAATAATAAACTTAAACATCTCTATAATAAACCGTTAACATCAGAATGCGGCGCTATTATAGTATCAAACTCAGGCATCCCAGACAATTATGACATTTGTATATATCCAAAAGAAGTACCAGAAAATGAAGTTACTCATACTTATATAAACAAATTATCACATTACATGCATCCGATGGTTTTTCCAATAATGTTTCCGTTAGGAGATGTTGGAGTATTGGGTTTAAAAAAAAACAAAAGGTTAATGTGGAACAAATTTATAATAATAAGAATGTTATTGATACTAGCAGACAAAAATCTAGTAAAGAAAAAGATCTTACTGCACTTCAATACTATTTATATAGATTATCGTATAGACTAGGTGCTAATAATTTTAGCCCTCTATTACATAGTGGAAGGTTAACACAACAATTTTAATACATGCTTACATAATGATTGCAAGTAATAGAATGAATTATTTTAGAAATCATCAAAAAGAGTTAAGAATTGAATGTTATCAAGGTCTATTGGATCATGTAAAATATAGTGCATCAAACATTTCCAAAAATTTTGAGAAAGAAAGAATTGGAAACTTATTTATATTACCATCATCACATATCGGAAGTCCAAGATATATGCAACAATATTATCAAGATGCAATGGCAATAATGAGAAATGCATGAAAACCAGATCTATTTATAACGATGACATGTAGTCCCAAATGGAAAGAACTTAAAACAATTTTTAAAAACTTTCCAGATGGAACAACTGTAAATGATATTCCAAATATTACAGTACGTTTATTTTATGCGAAATTTAAAATGTTACTTAATGATATTGAAAAAAATAATATTTTTGGTAATGTTATATCTTATATATATTGAATTGTATTTCAAAAAAGAGGCTTACTACATGCTCATATAATAGTAACGTTACATCCAGACTATAAATTGTTTAGCCCAGAAGATATTAATAAATATATTTCAGCCGAAATACCATCTTCAGAAGATTTAGAATTGCAAAAATTAGTAATCAAACATATGTTACATGGACCGCATTGAGAAAAATCTCTTTGTTTACAAAAAAATAAATATATTTGCAAAAATGTTTCCAAAATTGTTCAGAGATAATACATTACTCAAACAAATAAAGCTATTCCAGTAGATAACTCTATGGTAGTCCCTTATAATAGCTTTCTTTTATTAAAATATAGGTGTCATATAAATATCGAATACTGTGCTACTGTACAAAGTATTAAGTATATATTCAATTATAGTCATAAAGGTGGAGATAGAGCTTGTTGTAAAATACAAACGGATAATGAAGGAAATGAAGAAGTTTATGATGCAATAACTAAATATATAGATGGAAGATATATAAGTCCAATGGAGGCAGCATGGCGATTACAAAAATTTCCATTATGTGGTAGAAATCACACAGTAGAAAGACTGTCTTTTCATACAGAAAATCAACAGAAAATAATTTTTGATGAAAATAATATTGAAGAATCATTAAATAATTTAGAAACAACGTTAACAGCATGGTTTAAATTAAATAAAATAGATAATTTTGCCAAAAAAATTAAATATGCAAACATACCGAATTACTATAAATTTAAAAATAAAAAATGGATAAAAAGATCAAGAAATGAAAAACATGTAACAATCGGACGATTAAATGTTGTATCATCAAAAGATAGTGAACGTTTTTTCTTAAAATTGATACTAAATAGAGTAAAAGGTGCAACATCATTCCAAGATTTACGTACATATGAAAAAATTGTTTACGACACATATAGAGAAGCAGCTATCGCCATGGGTTTAATAGAACACGAAACACAAATTTTTAACATATTTGAAGAAGCCTGTCAAATAATGCTCCCAGTACAATTACGAAAATTTTTTGCAAATTTTCTTATATGTGAAAATATTCAAGGAAATATTATTTGGGAAAAATACAAAAAATATTTCACAGAAGATTTTATTGAACAAAAAGAAGATAAAGCACTTGTACACATAAATCAAATTTTAAGTATGGAAGATATATCATGTAAAGATGTTGATTTACCTGAACCAAACAAGATTGATATAGAAGAAACAGATAAAAATGACATAGAAATGATTAACTATTGTAAACAAAAATTTAACAGCTCATATGCTGAGTTGAATGATGATCAAAAATTTATTTTTGTGCAAATAAAAAATAGTAAACATAAAATTTATTTTATAGATGGTCCAGATGGATCTGGGAAAACATTTTTATATAAAACATTAATTTACTATTTTACTATTATAAAAAAAAAATTTATCAATGGCATGGACAGGAATAGCTTCTATTTTATTACTTAAACGAATGACAAGTCATCGTACATTTAGATTACCATTAGATTTAAGCAATATTGAAAATGCACTTCTCAAACATGATTCTGATAAAAGAAGATTAAGAGAAGCAGATATCATTATTTGGGACGAAGCCTCAATGATACTTAAAAAAGCATTAGAAATAGTAGACAATACTTTAAAAGATGTATGTTCTACGGATTGTAACTTTGGAGGAAAATTGATTATATTAGGTGGAGATTTCAGACAAATTTTACCAGTAGTGAAACATGGATTTAGAAATACAATCGTAAAAGAGTGTATAAAAAATACTTATCTTTGGCCTTTGTTTAAAAGTTTCCATTTAAAAATCAATATCCGTACTCAAGATAATAGATTTTGCATCATTTCTCTTAGATATCGGAGAAGGAAAAATGGCTGAATTTAAAATTCCCGACAAATGAAAAACAAATGATGTTTGTCATGAAATATATAAACATATTAATAATAATTATCATTTTTCAAAAAACGTAATATTAAGTTCACATAATGAAGAAGTAAATATATTAAATAATAAAATATTAAATTTAATTGAACATAAAACAATAACTTATTATAGTCTAGATTGCGCAACACATAAAGGAGTAGATCAAACGGATGAAAATATACATTTAAATTTTCCGATAGAAATGTTGAATAATATACGAGAAGGTTTACCTCCACATGAAATTAAATTGATAAAAAATGCAATTGTTATCTTAATTCGTAATCTTAGTATAGTTGATAGACTATGTAACGGAAGACGGTTAAAAATAACAAATTTATATAAATATAACATTGAAGCTGAAATTATTACTGGAGAAAATAAAGGAAATAAAGTATTTATACCACACATTACATTAAGTACTTGTGAGTCATCATCGTTACCATTCATTTTATATAGAAAACAATTTCCAATTGTATTAGCATATGCTATAACTATTAATAAATCACAAGGACAACGTTTTAACAGTGTAGGAATATTTAAAAAAAAAATTTATTTTCCCATGGACAATTGTATGTAGCACTTTCACGATGTAAAAATCCAAATAATATATATATATATATGGGAGCGTCCAGCAGAAACGGGCCACCGAGCGCGCGCGGTGCCTTTTTTCGCGTAAAAGGCGCTCTGTTTAACTCGCTCATAATCGTATGCTGCGTCTTTGAAAAAAAAAAACAAGGACCTATATCCATAGATTTTTTTCTGCTCTTTCCAATTGCGCCATTGTTTTTATTGCGAAACGCGTTCTTCCGGACGAAAACTCGAGTTGAATATTGAAAGCCATTTTTCTCAAAATATATCATGTTTTTTTTCAAAATAAACTACACCATTGGAAAGTACAACTCTTAAGCTTCAAAACCGTATCTTGGAGAAGTTGGAGAAATAAAGGGTTTAAAAGTGACAACATGAAAAAGACAGCGCTGAGGGTCCGCGCGAGCCCCTCGCGCCCGTGCGTACGGCACGTTTAAGTGCACGCTCTATTCAATTCGCTAATAATCGTGTACCAAGTCTCTGAAAAAAGAACTAAGGACATGTATCGATAGATTTTTTCCTGCCCTTTCCAATGGTGCTATTATTTTTATTCCGAAATGCTTCCTTCTAGTTGAAAATTCCATTTGAATGTTTAAACTCTATTTTTCCAATAAAATATCAGTCTTTTCTTCAAAATAAATTATATTCTTCAAAAGTACAAGTCTTAAACTATAAAATATTATATTTTTAAGTGGAAACATGAAAAGTTCAAAAATAGTAAGATCAAAAAGACAGCGGCTGCCCGAACTTTTTACGCTATGCTCAAGGGCGGGTTAATACACGCGATGTGCTATTTCGCCCTTTCTTTTTTGTAAATATAAAATGTTTTGTAACTTACAATGCCAATGCGTGGACATAATTTTCTGGATCTAGTTGTAACAGTTTACTAACTAATATTACAATGAACTTTGTTCATTTATATAACAAAATTTGAAAAACATAATATATTAAACATAAAAATATCCATGAACGCAATAAAAACAGTGAAACGGGAATTTAAAATAACCTTATAGATTGTTTAATCTGGCACAACAATATTACCTTTTCCTTTAAATTCTAATTTTTTTACATTTTTTTGATTTTATAAGAATTGTCCTTTTTGCGACATCCGCTTCTTTCTTTGTTTGAGTTTTAAGTACTTTTTCTTTTTTGATCGGTGGATATAATTGAGAATCTTCTGACACTGAAAATCTTTTAAGTTCTAACTTTTTGGTATCATTTAATAATTTAATACAATGAAACAATTGAGTTCCAGGTATTGTCTTAGCTGAGGCTAGCCTGTTTTGCAGCTTTTCTGTAGCCTTTAAGTAATCGTCTTTTGATGAAAAAAAGCACTCAATATTTTTGTAATACTCAGTTGCCCATTTGTATAAATCTTGGAGCGTCAATATATAATTGTCGGATACTTTCCGTAAACTTTCTCGTCTGGCATTGCTTTTCACGGAAGCACCTATTCCATCACATGTATTTCGGAATAATATAATAGCTCCATTGGAAAGAGCAGGAAAAAATCTATCGATATATGTCCTTAGTTCTTTTTTCAGGGACTTGGTACACGATTATTAGTGAATTGAATAGAGCGTGCACTTAAACGTGCCGTACGCACGGGCGCGAGGGGCTCGCGCGGACCTTCGGCGCTGTCTTTTTCATGTTGTTACTTTTAAACCCTTTATTTCTCCAACTTCTCCAAGATAGGGTTTTGAAGCTTAAGAGTTGTACTTTCCAATGGTGTAGTTTATTTTGAAAAAAAAAACATGATATACTTTGAGAAAAATGGCTTTCAATATTCAACTCGAGTTTTCGTCCGAAAGAAAGCGTTTCGCAATAAAAACAATGGCACCATTGGAAAGAGCAGGAAAAAATCCATCGATATAGGTCCTTGGTTTTTGTTTTCAAAGATGCAGCATACGATTATGAACGAATTAAACAGAGCGCCTTTTACGCGAAAAAAGGCACCGCGCGCGCAAAATAAAACAGAAGTAACAAATATTGTTTGGAAAGAAATATTAGATAACTAATTTTCTCTATAAGATAACGATATTGTGATATAATATAAATAAAATAATAACATAAATAAACAATGTTAAAATAATAACACAATATAATTGATCATAGTAATTTATGAAAAAAATATCAGAAAATAATTAATCAAATTTAATTCAATTTTAAATTTAATATAAAATAATTGACTTAGTCTAATTAACTATTATTTTGTAAAATACAAGATGGCTGAACAAGGTGATTCAAGACCCAGTCCATTAAGATGGGATCCTGTACAAAATATATATATTGAAGTGAGTAGTATACAACACGCAAGAGAATTAGATGAATTAAATGAACAGTTACAGAATCACATAAATGAACAAAACGAATATGAAAGATATTTAAATAATCAAATCAACGAATACAATAATAATGTTACGATACAAGCACCGTTAATTTGGGATCCGACACAAAATAAATAGGTAGAAGTATATAATTTAAAAGAAGCTATAAATCTAAACAAATTGAATGAAATAATAGAAGCCTATGAAAAAGAAGAAAATAAGTATAATGACTATTATAATAATTTACTTAAAGAATATGATTTAAATTGTTTACAAAATTTAATTGAAAAATATGAAAAATAAAATTAACGAGATTTTCAATATACAATTTCAACTCAATTTTTTAGTATAAGATATTTGAAATTTCACAAAAATGGTATTAAGCTATATTAATTTCTAAATCTATTATTTTATAAAATGTTTAAAAGCATAAATGTATATAACAGAAACAATAAAAATATATGTTTCCATATTATAAATAGCTTACAAAAACGTTACAGGATATGTTAAAGACAAGAAATTAAAAAATTGATTTTTCATAAATATTTTTATCAAATTAAATAGACGTAAAATATAAAGTAAAATATAAAAGTATGTACAAAAATATGTAAGCTATAAAAGAAAATTATTCTTAAGTAAATTATTATTACATATTAATATGAAATATTTGAAATTTTATGAAAATTTAATTATATTAATTTTTAAATCTACTCCAGTAGACTACATTGTATTAGATTCTTTCATGTATCCAACATAATGTTTAAAAGCACAAATACATATAACAGGAACAATAAATATATATTTTTCCAAATTGTAAAAAGCTTACAAAAACAATTAAGGATATATTAAATATAATATAAATAAAAACAATATATTTTTAATAAATTTCTATTCAACAATTTTCGATAAATATTTTCGTAAATTTCAAATAGAAATCAAATATAATGTAAATCATATAAAAATATATTTAATAATTATAAAGTTTTAGGCTACAGTGGTAATGTAGGGCTACTGGCGAAGGATGCCACTTAAAATAACAATCCAACGCGTTCATGAACAGTACCCCCAGGGTGACGTGGAAAACTGTTCGTTTCATCAACCAATCTTTATAGTTAAATCAATTTAAAAAAAAAATAAATAAATATACAAATAAATAAATATCAATATTATTACATAGAACTTGCTATACTCGACAATTCTTCTAATTAATTATATCATGATTTATAACTTATTTAATTTCCTCTTTAAATATTCTTGATTACATGTCCGATATATCTTCCATTCTAAAATGTCCCCGATAACAAATACTTTTTGTCCTTTGATAATGTCCATTTCTTCAGAACAATGATAAAATTTTTAATAATATAAATATTCTTGATTACATGTCCGATATATCTTCCATTCTAAAATGTCCCCGATAACAAATACTTTTTGTCCTTTGATAATGTCCATTTCTTCAGAACAATGATAAAATTTTTAATAATATAAATATTCAGTGCTACTGACTATAGATTTGTATTTTTTATTATAATTACAACATATCCCCTATAGCACCCAATATTGGAACAACATTGCTCCAATACTGCTTTGTCATCTTCCCCATATTCGTCAATATTCCCTCAACACTTTTATATATGGATGCTATATTGGAGCAATGTTGCTGCAATCCGTGATTTCCGTTTCACCATTGCTTTTTTAAAATGATGAGTCAGGCTTTCTGTCACAGCAATATTGCAGCAATGTTGAGCCAATATTTCTCAACACGAAAGGAATATTATTTTTAAAATTATATTTTTATGCTGGTTTTTCTAATGACTTTGCAATATTGCAAGAATATTTTTACAATATATATGAACACTGGAAGAATGTTCCCGTTTGACCACTGATTGTTGGAGCAATATTGCCTCAATGTTGCTTTGACATATTCGCGACATTCCCCTTAAGGGGAAATTCACTAATGTATTTTGGAAATTGAGGCAATATTGCTCCAACAATCAGTGGCCAAACGGGAATTTCTGAAATAAAAGAGTAAATTATTAAGAAAATTACATTAATTATATATTAAGATAAATTTTATTCTATTTTTTCCACATCATCTTGGAGGTAAATAGAAAGATGCGTTTTATTTTTAAGTGGTATCCCCAGTAGACCTAATCCATAATGAATTGTATCCAAGATTTAAATCTTTAAAAATGTCGATGAAAATTGTTACTCAGAGGTTTTCGGGGCCATCAAAAGGATGCAACCACAGATATGTGAAGCTTACGAAGAAGTTGACGATCTCAAACATAATAAGATGGTAGATATTTGAGTCCCATGGAAGCAGCATGGAGATTACAAGAATTTCCTTTATGTGGTAGAAGTCACACCGTAATACATTTAGCAATTCACACCGAAAATAAACAAAATATAATTTTCGAAGAAAATAAAGAGGAAAACGCTTTAGATAACTGGAAAACTACATTAACTTCGTGGTTTGAATTAAATAAAAAAGATAAAAATGCAAAAAATATTAAATACGTTAATATACCAAAATATTATATTTTTAAGAATAAAACTTGGATAAAACGTCAACGAGAACTAAAACATGTTGCTGTAGGACGTTTAAATGTAGTATCTCCAAGAGATATTGAAGGATTTCATTTATAATTAATTTTAAATCGTGTTAAAGGCGCAACATCTTTTGAAGAATTACGTACATTTGAAAATAAAACATATAATACTTACAAAGAAACAGCAATACAAATGGGTCTAATCGAAGATGATTTACAGATTGACAAAATTTTTGAAGAAGCTTGTAATATAATGTTTACTGTTCAATTGCGTAAATTTTTTACTTAGTTTTTAATAACAGATAACATTAATGGTAATACTATTTGGACAAAATTTAATAAATATTTTACAGAAGATTTTGACAATAATAAAAATAACCGAGCTCTTCATCATATAAACGAAATTTTAAAAGTTGAAGAAATGTCTTGTAAAGATTTTGGATTACCTGAACCTGATGAAATTTTCGATACAAATAATGAAAATAATAAAGAAAATATTTTATTCTGTAAACAAATGTTTAATAATTACTATAGTCAATTAAACAAAGATCAAAAAACAATTTTTACACAAATATTAAATAATGAACATAAAATTAACTTTATTGATGGTCCTGGAGGTTCAGGTAAAACGTTTTTATATAAAACTTTAATTTATTATTTTTTGTCAATAGAACAAAAAATTATATCAATGGCTTGGACTGATATAGTATCTATACTATTACCAAAAGGTATGATCAGTCATAGAACTTTTAGATTACCTTTAGATTTAAACAATATTGAAAGTGCATTTTTTAAATTTGAATCAGATAAAAAAAATTTCGTGAAGTTTTTGCGATTATTTGGGATGAAGCGTCAATGATTCCACGTAAAGCTTTAGAAATTGTTGATAAAACTTTACAAGATGTTTGTATTAATAATCTACCATTCGGAGGAAAATTATTAATTTTAGGAGGTGATTTTAGACAAATTCTCCCTCTTGTTAAAAATGGTTGTAGAAGCACAATAATTCAAGAAACAATAAAATATTCAAATCTTTGGTCATTATTTAATATATTGTATTTGAAAACAAATATCCGTTCAAAAGATATCATGTTTGCTTCATTTTTATTAGATATTGGAGAAGGTAAATTTAATTCATTTGTTATACCTGATAGTTTTAAAACAAACGATGTTTGTTTTAAAATATATGAAAATATAAATTGTAGTATATCAATAAATAGAGTTATATTAACATCACATAATGAAGATGCAAATATCTTAAATAATAAAATTTTAAAACTATTAAATACTGAAGAAAATACGTATTATAGTTTAGATTATGCTACTCATAAAGATGTAGATTTATCTGATGATAACATCCATATTAATTACCCGATTGAAACTTTAAACAATATACGTGAAGGACTACCACCACATAAATTAAAACTTAAAATAAATACTATTGTAATGTTAATAAGAAATTTAAGTATTAACGATGGACTATGTAATGGAACACGATTAAAAATTACTAAATTATTTAAATACAACATAGAAGCAGAAATAATAACAGGTGAAAACTCTGGAAACATAGTTTTTATTCCTCGAGTTACATTAAACACTGGCAATTCTTCATCATTACCATTTATTTTATATAGAAAATAATTTCCTTTAATATTAGCGTTTACTATGACTATCTATTAATAAATCACAAGGTCAAAGTTTTGATAGTGTTGGAATATATATTAGAAGACCATTATTTTCTCATGGTCAATTATATGTAGCATTATCAAGATGTAAAAACCCAGATAAAATTTTTATTGAAAATAATTCAGAAAATAAAGAAGAAATTATAAATATCGTTTGGAAAGAAATTTTAGATAATTAATTTTCAAATATTTTTCTTTTTAGAATATGTCGACTACACAGAAGGAAAGTAAATTATAAAAAACAAAAATATATTTATTCTTGGTTAAATGTAGCCAATGGTAGGTTTTTGGTGTAGTTATAGAATTTGTAGATATATCAAGGAACTTTTAAAACAGAATAATTATCCACCTGAATTATCAGAATTTCATATAAAAAAACGCCTAAATAAATTAAGAAATAGTAATAACAATCGATGCAATGAGAAAAATAAAAAAATGTTTATTACACTTCCATATGTTAAAGAATTAGAAAGATCCATGAATATTTTGTTTAAACAACACAATACAAATATCATATATAGTACCAAGAATAAACTCAATAATATTATTAAATTAGGTAAAGATAATACTAAAATCTGTGATAAAGCGAATGTTGTTTATAAAATTAATTGCGAAGATTGTGAGGCTTCGTACGTTGGCCAGACAGGTAGACGTTTAAATGTACGAATTAATGAACACTCTAAAAAATACACTAGGAAAGACGATAATTCATCATTATATCTACACACAAAAAACAATAATCATAAAATAGATTTCAATAATGTACAAATTCTAGATACAGAAATTAATAGAGGAAAAAGATTATTTTCGGAAGCTGTATTCATACACACACAATCAAGATATATGAATAAACAATTCGAAATTAATAGTTTACCAAGAATATACCACTCTAATAAATAATTGTCAATTTATGTGCTTATAAGAGGAAAATACTGAAAGCAGCAAGTGAAGGAGAACAGGAGAACATGCTGAGGTAGAGTTACCACGCACGCCCACGTTGTCGTAGGATTGCTCGTTGTCAAAATTTTGAAACATTGGTTGGGGTCCCCCTCTACTTAGACATACTCTCCTGATAGCACACCCGCTGTGTCGCTTCGAAAATCGTCTATTGCATCCCCACCACTGTACGCGCGTCTTATACACACACATATATGCGTAACATCGGTATAAATACGACGAAAAATCCGAATTGTAAGCAGTGACGAACGGATTACTTTCCGTAAAAGAATCTGACAATACGTTTTAAATGTAAGTTTTATTTATTAATGCGAAATTAAGTTATTGTGAATTGTAAAAAATAATTGTATAATTGTTGTATTTAGAACCTGAAGAGGGACGTAATAAAATGTCCGAAACGTTGTAAATAATTGTTTTACTTATAAAAACACCTTGGTAGTACGGCCATTAGCTACAAATTCTATAAATATATTTATTCGTTATTCAATAATAATAATAAATACATAATAAATTATTAGTTTTAGACTATTTAGAATATGAACAAAATTATATGGAATACATGATTAATTTAGAATCAGATAAAATTATTGAAAAAGATAAATTAAAAAAACTAAATCATCAGTCAAAAAAAAAAACAAGAAAATAACAGAACAATAAAAATACAAAACTCAAAATTGGAAAACTTAAGGTTGACAAAATTTTAGAAGAATTTAAAAATCTTTCTTTACAATAATTGAATTTTGTTTTTTAGGTAAATTTTTATATAATTATTAATTAATTAATTTTTTGAATTAATTTTTAGTTAATTAAAACAACGATATTTTTTCATTCATTTAGGACAATGGAATATACAAATAACGTTGGAAAATTTTAAATAGCATATCAGAAAATATTAAATATAAAAAAAAAAAAAAAATAAAAAACAATTCAAAAATTGAATAAAATATTTCGAAGAATTTAACTTATTATCAGGTAATTCAAATCATTTAATTATTAAATTTAATTTTACAAAATATATATTATATTATAAAACAATATACTTTTATTGTAACAATTTTAATGTTTTCTGAAATTTTATAGTGACAAAGACAGTGGATTAGGCCTACTAAGTAACCCAGTAGGGGATACCACTTAAAAATAAAACGGATCTTTCTATTTACCTCCAAGGTGATGTGGAAAAAATAGAATAAAATATGTAATTTTCAATATATTTTCTTAATATATAATTAATGTAGTTTTCTCAATAATCCATTCTTTCGTTTCAGAAATTAAGAATTAAGAACGACTCTTAAGTGTTACATTTGTATTAACTATCATCCATAAAAAATATGAAAAATCTCAATAATCTATTCTTTCGTTTCAGAAGTTAAGAATTAAGAATTACTCTTAAGTGTTACATTTGTATAAACTATCATCCATACAAAATATGAAAACTACCATATTAATACAACATATGAAAAATATCTACGCTGAAAATAAATAAATTATTTACTTGTCAAAATTGGGGGGTTGACGAGCGAAGCGAGTAGGGGGGTACCCCCCTAGTATATATATATATATATATTTCTTTAGTCGCTTATATACTGTTTAACGTTTTATACCTACTTCTATTGCAGAAAACCTGTAGGTGTCCTGGAAGGTAGCGGTGTACTAAGTTATATATATATATATATATTGGAAAGTAGAAGGGGAAAGTTATGTAGAGTGTGAAAAGAAAAAATTGAAACCATAGAACACGTATTCAGAGAGTGCATAGTAACTAAATGCGGAGAAGACATTAAAGTGATAATAAGTGCAAAATGGCTGGGAATCGAAAATATAAGAAGAATAGAAAAAATAAGAGAAAAACTAAAAGTTGCGTAAGACTGAAATAGTGCCAAGTCATATTAAAAAATTAATAAATAAAGAGCATAATACTTTTAAAGACATTAGTACAAATTAAGGAGATTAAAAACATGTAAGAAATGTAAAAAAAAGACACAATTTTGATATTTCAATTATAAATCATATTATAAGTTGTAAGTCATGTTGATTTCTTCATTGTAATTTTAATTTTAATAGCTGAAAGACTAAAGAGAAAATTTTAATAATATTTTTGAACCTTTTCAAAGGGCTTATAATATAATATACTATATATATAATATAATATATATAATATAATATAATATAGCGCTTTTAAATATAATATACTACGACGTAATGTGTAATAGAGCAAAATGTAAATCATATATATAATGTAGAATCTGGAAGCCCTTCTAAGCCATCAGACAAAAACTAATAAATAATAATAAAAAAAGATACTGTAAACTCTATTTTGTAAATGATAAATTTTCACATTTGCTTGCCAAATTTTACAGAACATTTCGAAAAGAAATTAATTTTTAATAGTGGTCTCCTTGTGACGTCTCAAATGCATGTGTTTAAATAGGAAATTAAAATTTTTTGGACATGCTTACACTCTTGAATTCAAAAATAAAAGTTTTTACAGATTAGATCACCCAGGTACTTCAATATGCAACACAAATTCTTGGATTCTATTGTTTTTATTCATGTGTTAAAAATAATGGGTGACCTAACAATTTGAAAAAAAATTATTAATTAAAAATACAAAAACAGAAAAAACACATGCTTAACCACAAAAGTTGCCATACAAACAGAAGTCAAAACAATGACTGTAACAAACTTCTTTTGCGATATAAAATAAACTATAAAACCTACACAAAATGCAATAAACTTTTTAAATATAAACTTTTTTTTAAAGTTGTTGTTTTGACTAGCCAGCCACTCGTACTATCTTACCATGTAAAGTGTGTAAGACAAGAATTTAGTGACTGTGTACAAATTTTATTCCAAATTTACTCGTTTAAAGCTTTTTTATCTTCTTTTAATGGTTTATAATATGAAACTAAATTTTAGCTTCATCGGACAAGTACTTTTTAGAATATGGTAAATGCCCTGGAAAAAGAGCGATATGAAACAAAAAATGAAAAATGAAGATTTATTATAAACTATTAATTCTACCTACTTCAAACATTGAATTATGTTTCAGTGTATTGATAGCAACAAGACAAAGCATAATTATACAGCGGAAAGTGATACAAAAATTATCATAAACATAGTAGATTATATGCAAGGACCTGGAAGCAGTGCATGCAGGGCATTATGTACAACCTTTATAAAGTAAGTAGTATTAGGACAGGTATTGCGAGACGTGTGACTCATCGTGCGGTATGTGTCAAGTGTCAAGTGGCACTTAACTCAAGAGGCCATTAACTCAAGTGTTATGTAAACAGTAACTGCACAGTAGCTAATGACACATGTAAGTATGTGTTAATGACCCCATTGTTTTGAAAACAGCTACTGTTTTGCTACTGTATTTGTAAACAATGGGTCCATTAACACATACTTACAAGGGTCATTAGCTACTGTGCAGTTACTGTATACATAGCACTTGAGTTAATGACACCGCCGTGTCACACGGTCGCTATACCTGCCCCACTACTACGAGAGAGAGAGAGAGAGAGAGAGAGAGAGAGAGAGAGAGAGAGATCCTTTGTGTGCTGCGGCGACCTTCTCCACAGGGGTCCCCAGCGTCTAAAGTATAGTGAATCGTTTGTATACGTGATAGAGTTAGTGGCCCTGAAAAGGGCCGTTTTCTTTTTTGTGTTAAGTTTTAATTATATCGTGAATAACCTTGTTTACTGGGAAAGGAATTGGTATTGGTGGAAAAAGATTTATACCGTGAGGAATCTTTATCAGTCGACGACGAATAATCTTTCGTTTTTTTATCGATGAGAGGTTGTTTTTCCTCCTTGTCAGACTTCTGCTTGCTGAATGGTGGACCCATGATGTGTGCTCGGTGAAGGTTGCAGGCCTTCTGTTTTATCACATCCCTCTACTATTAGTTTATATCTAAGCGCAAGTGACTGGTGGTGGTGGGAGGGAGCAGGAGTGGTGGCGGAGTAGAGATATGAAGTAATGAAGAAGGCAATTAAATTAAAATTTGTATTTATTGATTATTAACAGTCTCGTATTCGTATACATCTTTTTCTAGGATCGGTAAATAAATACTACGTATTTCTATAAATAGTCTATCAATGTTCGTACTACCAAAGTCTGAATGAATCTTACGGTTTTTTACATCAGTTTTTAATTCGTCTTTTTGCTCGTCAAAAAGTTTAACAAATGTGTTCCCGTCAATTTCACGAATTCTCTCGTCGCCGCTGTTCACATGGGTTTTCAAGCTTTCAACTATTACATCATAAATGATATTAATGTACGTAGACATATTCTCTAATTCACGAAGCCGAAACTCGATACACTCGCGCATGCTTTTTAATATTACAAATGTACGACGCAACATCACTACACTTGGTAAACTCACGACTTTTTTCTTCTTTTTCGGTGGTTCTCCATCGTCGTTGTTGTCGCAGTCGTCAGCTGTATCGATGGGTCTGGTGATTGACTCTGTATCCATACGTAAGCCATCAGTGGTGTCCCAATCTTGCGCCTCGTGCAGATGCCGTTGACCACGTAATGACACAGGTTCCTTTGTTTTGCTTTTCTGAGTGATTGCCACAGCTCTCGAGCTATAAGCAGTGGTCAAATCAATCTCGTGTTGAGCCAGGCCGATTTTTCTAAAGTCCCGCTTGTGGGCGTATAGATGGTACATTATTGCTGGAAAATGTGTTGTGAATTCGTGCCATTCGGCGCTATCCATTGTTATGTATCTATGTGGTGAAGTATCGCCGCCCAATTGAATCACTGTACGAAAATGGTCACCGTAATATTGCAGACCAATGTATGCAAATTTCGTGTGGGACTTATTGAGTGCGTAACTTGTGTTAAAAAGCAAGTTTTGCGGTATCTCGTCTTGGTTCATTTTGAAGCAGTCGTCACAAACTTTTTTTTTTTAAAGAAATACTAATGCACTGGTAAAGATGTCGTGTTCTCGGAGCTGCTGATGCTGCAGTGAGCTCTAACAGAATGAAGCAGTGGTGTCGTATGTGGGCGAGTGCACTTTGTGTAAAGAAATACTGTGATGCTGACTGCTGCTGCTGCTGGTGCGGTGTGTTCTACTAGACTGGCGCAACGTCACTGCTAGCGCTATTCGTTTGGCTGTGTGCCCCCCACTATGCCGATATGTGGGTGGTGTGGGGCGGCGGCGGCGATGGCGCGCGAGCACGACCAACGAGAGCACTGTTACGTGTATGACGTAGCGTGTCGTGTGGCAGGGGGACTATGTGACGTAAAACGTTTCGAGAAAAATATAGATTTATGGTTATGATTGTATCCGATAACAGTGGATGAATATTTTCACTCGTGTGCTGTTTACTTAAGCCGTGGAAAATTTTTTCATATACCGTTTAGAGGCTGTTTGTCAGGTCATTTTTCGAAGGGATTTACAGCACAGCCTCTCCACTACTCTTTCCATTTTGAAAGTGAGGCATTCGCGTTAATGGAGTTTGACACGTGTCGTCGAAAGTAATAAACTATGTTTTTTGTAGAACATTCTTTCACGTCTGCTAGCTATGCATCGTAAATTTTTATCTCGCATGCATGCTTTTCCGTAGATGTGTCACGAATGTTTTGGTTTCGAGAGCTGTGAAACCTTATCCTTTTTTCAGCGACGAATATAGAAGGGCCATTGTTCAGCTCGGACCTCCGAGGACTTTGGAAAAATACACGTGCCACTTCGCGAGACATAACGATTTTTTTTTTATCAAGCAGCCGTTAGGACACTATTGAATCTCAGTATTGGTTCGAAGAAAATGCGCTTGTAAAACAATGGGGCGTAGATGCGGAACAAGTGGCGCTGGTGGGGGCAAACTCTGGCGAGATGACGAGATGACTAATTTTTTTAACATAGGTTTCACGGGGCACGTTTCAAGATAACGTATGTGTATAAGAATCCTGTGCGACTCGCTGCTGTGCACAGTTCATTCAGAAGTTTCGTGAGAGATGGATAATTACGCTAAGAGAACGCTTCGGTGTGCCGTGTTACGACTCGCGGCAAGAGCACGACACGGCAGGAACCCTGACTGGATGCGTCGTTTGCGACGTATGTCGCGTGAAAACTTGGAGGAGCAATTACGACTGATACTCAGATCGAGTGGGTATCGCGCGATAGTGCGCCTACACAATTCATTCGCGCATTCGCGTGAAGTACAGCGAGTCATCGAAGACGACGTCTTCGTCATCAACTAAGTGGATTGCATGTGTTTCGCGGCGTAGCGAACGCCCGTCAAGAGCGTTTAGGTAAGTCTAAAACTTTTTTTTTTTTTTTTTTTTCAAAATAATTTTTATTTACATATTCTTTTATTTACAGCATTAGAGAGTCTCATACGCGATGATGATTCGGAGCTATCCGGCAGTACGTATTTCGAGGAAGACGAGACCCCCGAGCACTCGGCACGTACGAGCGGCCTATTTAATCCTGCTCGTCGAATGATGAATTTTGCAGCACCCGTCGATACGGATGAGGAGGAGGAGGAGGAGGGGGAGGAGGAGGAGGAGGAGGAGGGTGGCGAGCAGGTAGAAGTTGTGGTCGAGGTGCATGAAGTCCCACGCCCCGAAAGCCCCGCGCTTGCCGTCTGGGGACCCGAAGGCCCTGAGATTCCCGTCTGGGGGCCAGGCGGTGACGTTCCTGATAACGATACAGAAGAGGAACGAGCGGTGCGCCGAGCCGATGATCAGCGGTTGGAAGACCTAATGTTCATGGACATCGCGATTTCCGACGCACTTGCGATTTACGACAGGCCACTAGTGACCGCTGCAGAAGAGAGACTTCTCGTGAGTCAGCCTCCAGATGTGCTGGCAGAAGACACCAGTACCGTAGCCAATACAGCGCGTGCAGACCGCGAAAATCAGCTGTCGAACTTTGCGCAGGCTGCGAATATGATCACGAACGGCTACAATCACAGTTATGATTCCCATCGACGTGTCAACGAATGTAAGTGTACAAAATATTTATTTAAAACGTTTTCTGATTTTGTTTTTAGAAAGGCAAATATTTTTAATTATAGTTATCCGAAATCGTGATATGATGCAGAGGAAATCCGGTCATCGCTTCCTTTCCTCAATGGGCTGCCCGCATTATACCACCAAATAGCTCATAATCCGTGTGCAATAATTCAACGCTGGTTTCGTGACCAGGCTGAAGACGAGACTTCAGCGTTATACAACGACGCGGACCTGTCCGATCTTATATCGCGTGTGCGCGAAAGTTTTGCCGGTTATGCTGAACCATAATTGAAAAAAAAAAATCAGAAACGTTAACTAAAGCACAAAAAAAAAAAAAAAAGTTAAAAGTATAATTTAAACTATTTTTATTTAGCGAGTGAGGGACATTCCACGAGGCAAGTAGGCGGCGGTGGTGGTGTCGGTGTCATGGATGAAGAGCAAGTTTATGATGCACCCGGCGAGGACTACGACATCGTACGACCACCCGGAGTGCGCTTCATTGCGGTTGTTGAGGGACAGCAGTACCTGCGACGCTTCGCTACACAGGCCTATAGAGTAAGTTTCACTATTATAGAACCACGTGTCGATGTAAACCCTGTATTGTGGGTAGAGGCTGCGATCAGAGACATTCATAATTATATAACAGAGTGCGTACCGGGGCGTACATTAGTCGGTATTTCAATTTGTAACGATCGTTTTTCGCGTGGCGCAGGTGGGCTTTCGTTCAGACCAGTCGCTGACTTTAATTACGTTGATTTATGGAATTTAATAAATTCCATAAGCCAGAGTAACGAAATTTTAGGTATCGCGGAGGCCCTTGTGTTACAGGTGTTCTATGTACAAATGCCTGTAGGCGCTGGTCGAGATGCCTTAAAGTTGAGCGATGTGCAAAAGCACTCAATCACTGTTATTAACAACAGCGATCACTTATGTTTACCGCGTGCGCTTGCGGTTGGACTGGTATACGTGGAGCGCAAGGCGCTGGATTGCGCTGAGACGCGTGCAAAATGGGCAGTGATTCGCGACGGACGACGAAAAATGCAAAAAGAGCACGCGGAAAGACTCGTGACCGATGCGGGTGTAAAAATTCCAAGAGACGGTTGCGGCTTTGAAGAGCTCACAAGCTTCCAAGATTTTTTTCTCGCGCACGGGATAGCATTGGTTGTTTTCGAGAAAGATAATTTTGGGAGCGGTGAATTGGCGCTCTTTGACGGCCGTAACACTCTCCATGAATTAAATATCACACTTAGTGGTATTATTTATTTGATGTTCGAAGAGCGTACGCGTCATTTTAATTTAATTACGAATTTATTCGGAGCGGCAGGGACACGTTTTTTCTGTTCTTATTGTAATAAGGGGTACCGTTATGTAAATCAGCACAAATGTACGCGAATATGTGAGAGCTGTTACGTTTCGCCACCGTGCAGAAACGTGCAAGTTGACATGATAGAGTGCGTGGATTGCGGACGTCAATTTTTCGGTCACGAGTGTTTCGCGAACCACAAGCGTGCAGGGTCTTTCAAAAAAAATAATAAAAAACTGTGTGACGTTGTGCGTTTGTGTGAGAATTGTACGCGGGTTGTAAACGTGTATCAACGGAAACACGAGTGCGGCATCGGATTTTGTAACACATGTCAAAAGCGGCACGGCTTTAACGATTTGTGCTTCATGCGGCCGATCAGCGCCGACACGCGTGGTAAAAAAAATAAATATCTTTATATTTTTTACGATTTTGAAACGATGCAAGACACTCCGTATGGCGAAAGCGCGCGTGTTCATGTACCTAATTTGTGTGTCGCGCATCAAGTATGCACGGATTGCATCGACGTTGACGACATACAAATATTTTGCGCTACTTGTGGTGTACGTGAATTTGTCTTCAACCGTGAACCGGTAAAACAACTCTTGGAGCTTTGTGTGCGGGAAAAAACCGATTTTGCCGAAATTGTGTGCATAGCACACAATGCCAGGGCTTTCGACTCTCAATTTATATTGAAGGAGTTGGCCGAAAGTTTCGAGCACGGATCGCCCACTGTAATATTAAGCGGTCACAATATTACGCTGTTAAAGTACGGACGCACAAAGTTTATTGATAGTATCAATTACTTTCAATTGAAACTGAGTGCTCTGCCTGCGACATTCGGACTGCCCGAGGGCTCAAAGAAATGTTATTTTCCGCATTTCTTCAACACTCTCGAGAATGCGCATTACATTGGCCCTCTGCCCCCTGCCGAGTTTTATGGCCCGGGTACTATGTCTGTGGACGAGCGCGCCGCTTTTCTCGACTGGCATGAGAACACCCGACCAAACTACATATTCGACTTTCAAAAAGAGATTGTCGAATACTGTAAAATGGATGTGGAAATATTGAGGCGCGCGTGCATACGGTTTCGTGAAATTTTTATAGAAGTCGCGCAAACAGACCCATTCGTCGCGGCATGTACAATCGCATCTACGTGTTTGTATGTTTTTAAAAAAAATTTTTTGAAGGATAACACCATTGGTCTCATACCGCCAAACGGATATAGGCGCGCGGATAAGTACTCGCAAAAATCCATAGAGTGGCTGTTATATTGTGAGCGCGAGATCGGGCGCAAAATTATACACGCGGGTCGTGCGCGTGAGTTTCGTTTGCGGGAGGGTCAACTCGTAGATGGGTACCTGCCACCTCTACCAGGCGCCGGAGAACCTAGCTTAACAGACAAAGGAATCATTTTTGAATTCCAAGGCTGTTACGTGCATGGTTGCCCGCGTTGTTTCCCCGATAATCGGAGCACACGGAAAAATAAATATGGTCAAACATGCGTACAGGCGTACGAGTCCACTGTGGCAAAGGTTGCAGTAATGAGACGGCTAGGATACGACGTGCGTGAGATGTGGGAGTGCGATTTTGCGTGCGTGAAAAGTCAACAGCCGGAAATTACGCGATATTTAGCCACTCACCCAGTCATGAGCAAAATAACTTTAAATCCACGGGATGCTTTTTTGGTGGGCGTACGGAAAATATCGTTACTTCGCGCAGTGTTGCGCCAGGCGAAGAGATAAAATATACCGATATTTGCTCTCTTTACCCATATATCTGCAAGAGGGGACGCTACCCCATTGGGCACCCGCGCATTTACATCGGCGAAGAATGTGCGACACTGACAGGAGGGGAAAACAACTATCTCTCGCGTGTGGAAGGGATGGTCAAATGCAAAGTTTTACCGCCCCGTAATTTGTTACTACCCGTGTTGCGGGTAAAAATGCACAATCGGCTAATTTTCGGGCTCTGTCGCACGTGTTGCGAGGAATTGCAGGAAGCCGATTGTAATCACGAGCAAATCGGTGAGCGCGAATTTACAGGTACATGGGTTGTTTACGAATTACAGAAGGCTGTTGAGCTTGGCTATTGTGTAACGGAAATATATATAATTTGGCAGTATGAGACCACGCAGTTCGATCCGTGTACCGGGGAAGGCGGACTGTTTGCAGCTTACGTTAATACCTTTCTCCGTCTGAAGCAGCAGGCAAGCGGCTGGCCTGCCTGGTGTGCAGACGAAGAGCGTAGAAAATGGTACATCGACGAGTACGAGCGCGACGAGGGGATAAGACTAGATCGCGAAAAAATAGAAAAAAATCCTGGTTTGCGCTCCGTTGCAAAATTATGCTTAAATTCACTGTGGGGAAAATTTGGACAGCGGTCAAATATGAAACAAACGGTGATTGTAAAAACACGTGAAGAGTTGCTAAAACTTCTTACAGCGTAGGATAAAGAAGTTTTCGATATTCTTATGGTTAACGAGAACCTTTTATACGCGAATTGGCGCTTTCGCGAAGATACTGTCGATGTTTCGGGTAATGCGAACGTAGCAATACGTCTCGCAATACCTGTGACTCATCGGGCGGTATGTGTCGAGTATCAAGTGGCACTTAACTCAAGAGGTCATTAACTCAAGTGTTATGTAAACAGTAGCTGCACAGTAGCTAATGACCCATGTAAGTATGTGTTAATGACCCCATTGTTTTGAAAACAGCTACTGTTTTGCTACTGTATTTGTAAACAATGGGTCCATTAACACATACTTGCGCTGGACGAAGCGAGTTTTCCCGCAGCCTGTGGGCCCGCACACGCAGCAGGTAAACGGGTGTTTCCATCGGACGTCCATATTTTTACACGAGCTCTACCCTGCGAATGAGACTCGACCACGCTTTTCCAATCATTTTATAGCCACCCATTGACAAATAGACTGCTGGCCCCAATGAGCGGCTGAGGCGGCGGCGGGCGGGTGGACGGGCGGGCGGGCGGGCGCGCGTGGACTAGCATCTTTATCCGTGGTGGTGAGCTGAATCGTCGCGGTGGCAAGCTCATCGGCCGCGGTGGTGAGCTGAATCGACGCGGTGGCAAGCTGGTCGGGCACGGTGTGACTAGCGTGCAGCCGCTGAAATAAGCAGAATTACCGCACGCCAACTAGCTTGCGAACGCCGACGATGAGCACATTTACCCGCGGTTACTGCTGCTGCTGCGATATAGTGCAACTTTGTCACTACAATAACTTCTTAGTATATTTAACTAAATAAAAAAATATAGTAACGACAGCTTTTATAATCTTCGAAAAACGATATAAAACATTCACTATATTACTTTGCTGTTAAGAAAAATATAATGGTTTCTTATAACTACATGGAAAGTGGTGATGGGCAGAAATAATAGAACATTTTGATGGAAAAATAATTTTTTTTTTTATTAAAATATAAAAAAGACGAATTTTACATAAGTACAAGTTTTTTTATAAAAATACACATACTACGAATCGCTCTTATAACCAAAAGGTAGTGATACTGCATTACGAAAGTATCTACGCTTCTTAAGTACTACGGAACATGACTTTTTTTCGCTACATGTGATGACGTCGTGCGCGCGTGTGCGTCTGATCGCTTCATATTTCAAAACGATAGCTTCTCTATCGTTTTCAAAATACGAAGCAATCAAACGGCCGATGCTTTCGAAATTTATTATACGCGAATTGTTGCTATTGAGACAAATACCCTTAACTTTGCAGCACTCGACAGTTTCCCCGGTGGAAGGGACGACAGCTCGAAAGCCATAAAATTTCGGGCCGCCCGAGAGAAAGTTGGTTATATAGGTACCCTCGCCATAGGACTTTAACTCGTCTGTCATACTGCCGAGTAAAGTTCCCAGCGGGGGTGTATACTCTGTAGCGTCGTCTTTTTTGCACACGAAAATACACGAGTCTGTGTCCATGTATAGAACACGGGCTGCTGTGAGTTTTTCAATATAACTGTACAGTTCGAGGCGCGCCTGCGCGGTTGTATACGCTGCTATTGCTACGTTCGCATTACCCGAAACATCGACAGCATCTTCGCGAAAGCGCCAATTCGCGTATAAAAGGTTCTCGTTAACCATAAGAATATCGAAAACTTCTTTATCCTACGCTGTAAGAAGTTTTAGCAACTCTTCACGTGTTTTTACAATCACCGTTTGTTTCATATTTGACCGCTGTCCAAATTTTCCCCACAGTGAATTTAAGCATAATTTTGCAACGGAGCGCAAACCAGGATTTTTTTCTATTTTTTCGCGATCTAGTCTTATCCCCTCGTCGCGCTCGTACTCGTCGATGTACCGTTTTCTACGCTCTTCGTCTGCACACCAGGCAGGCCAGCCGCTTGCCTGCTGCTTCAGACGGAGAAAGGTATTAACGTCAGCTGCAAACAGTCCGCCTTCCCCGGTACACGGATCGAACTGCGTGGTCTCATACTGCCAAATTATATATATTTCCGTTACACAATAGCCAAGCTCAACAGCCTTCTGTAATTCGTAAACAACCCATGTACCTGTAAATTCGCGCTCACCGATTTGCTCGTGATTACAATCGGCTTCCCGCAATTCCTCGCAACACGTGCGACAGAGCCCGAAAATTAGCCGATTGTGCATTTTTACCGGCAACACGGGTAGTAACAAATTACGAGGCGGTAAAACTTTGCATTTGACCATCCCTTCCACACGCGAGAGATAGTTGTTTTCCCCTCCTGTCAGTGTCGCACATTCTTCGCCGATGTAAATGCGCGGGTGCCCAATGGGGTAGCGTCCCCTCTTGCAGATATATGGGTAAAGAGAGCAAATATCGGTATATTTTATCTCTTCGCCTGGCGCAACACTGCGCGAAGTAACGATATTTTCCGTACGCCCACCGAAAAAAGCATCCCGTGGATTTAAAGTTATTTTGCTCATGACTGGGTGAGAGGCTAAATATCGCGTAATTTCCGGCTGTTGACTTTTCACGCGCGCAAAATCGCACTCCCACATCTCACGCACGTCGTATCCTAGCCGTCTTATTACTGCAACCTTTGCCACAGTGGACTCGTACGCCTGTACGCATGTTTGACCATATTTAGTTTTCCGTGTGCTCCGATTATCGGGGAAACAACGCGGGCAACCATGCACGTAACAGCCTTGAAATTCAAAAACGATTCCTTTGTCTGTTAAGCTAGGTTCTCCGACGCCTGGTAGAGGCGGCAGGTACCCATCTACGAGTTGACCCTCCCGCAAACGAAACTCACGCGCACGACCCGCGTGTATAATTTTGCGCCCGATCTCGCGCTCACAATATAACAGCCACTCTATGGATTTTTGCGAGTGCTTATCCGCGCGCCTATATCCGTTTGGCGGTATGAGACCAATGGTGTTATCCTTCAAAAAATTTTTTTTAAAAACATACAAACACGTAGATGCGATTGTACATGCCGCGACGAATGGGTCTGTTTGCGCGACTTCTATAAAAATTTCGCGAAACCGTATGCACGCGCGCCTCAATATTTCCACATCCATTTTACAGTATTCGACAATCTCTTTTGAAAGTCGAATATGTAGTTTGGTCGGGTGTTCTCATGCCAGTCGAGAAAAGCGGCGCGCTCGTCCACAGACATAGTACCCGGGCCATAAAACTCGGCAGGGGCAGAGGGCCAATATAATGCGCATTCTCGAGAGTGTTGAAGAAATGCGGAAAATAACCTTTCTTTGAGCCCTCGGGCAGTCCGAATGTCGCAGGCAGAGCACTCAGTTTCAATTGAAAGTAATTGATACTATCAATAAACTTTGTGCGTCCGTACTTTAACAGCGTAATATTGTGACCGCTTAATATTACAGTGGGCGATCCGTGCTCGGAACTTTCGGCCAACTCCTTCAATATAAATTGAGAGTCGAAAGCCCTGGCATTGTGTGCTATGCACACAATTTCGGCAAAATCGGTTTTTTCCCGCACACAAAGCTCCAAGAGTTGTTTTACCGGTTCACGGTTGAAGACAAATTCACGTACACCACAAGTGGCGCAAAATATTTGTATGTCGTCAACGTCGATGCAATCCGTGCATACTTGATGCGCGACACACAAATTAGGTACATGAATACGCGCGCTTTCGCCATACGGAGTGTCTTGCATCGTTTCAAAATCGTAAAAAATATAAAGATATTTATTTTTTTTACCACGCGCGTCGGCGCTGATCGGCCGCATGAAGCACAAATCGTTAAAGCCGTGCCGCTTTTGACATGTGTTACAAAACCCGATGCCGCACTCGTGTTTCGGTTGATACACGTTTACAACCCGCGTACAATTCTCACACAAACGCACAACGTCACACAGTTTTTTATTATTTTTTTTGAAAGACCCTGCACGCTTGTGGTTCGCGAAACACTCGTGACCGAAAAATTGACGTCCGCAATCCACGCACTCTATCATGTCAACTTGCACGTTTCTGCACGGTGGCGAAACGTAACAGCTCTCACATATTCGCGTACATTTGTGCTGATTTTCATAACGGTACCCCTTATTACAATAAGAACAGAAAAAACGTGTCCCTGCCGCTCCGAATAAATTCGTAATTAAATTAAAATGACGCGTACGCTCTTCGAACATCAAATAAATAATACCACTAAGTGCGATATTTAATTCATGGAGAGTGTTGCGGCCGTCACAGAGCGCCAATTCACCGCTCCCAAAATTATCTTTCTCGAAAACAACCAATGCTATCCCGTGCGCGAGAAAAAAATCTTGGAAGCTTGTGAGCTCTTCAAAGCCGCAACCGTCTCTTGGAATTTTTACACCCGCATCGGTCACGAGTCTTTCCGCGTACTCTTTTTGCATTTTTCGTCGTCCGTCGCGAATCACTGCCCATTTTGCACGCGTCTCAGCGCAATCCAGCGCCTTGCGCTCCACGTATACCAGTCCAACCGCAAGCGCACGCGGTAAACATAAGTGATCGCTGTTGTTAATAACAGTGATTGAGTGCTTTTGCACATCGCTCAACTTTAAGGCATCTCGACCAGCGCCTACAGGCATTTGTACATAGCACACCTGTAACACAAGGGCCTCCGCGATACCTAAAATTTCGTTACTCTGGCTTATGGAATTTATTAAATTCCATAAATCAACGTAATTAAAGTCAGCGACTGGTCTGAACGAAAGCCCACCTGCGCCACGCGAAAAACGATCGTTACAAATTGAAATACCGACTAATGTACGCCCCGGTACGCACTCTGTTATATAATTATGAATGTCTCTGATCGCAGCCTCTACCCACAATACAGGGTTTACATCGACACGTGGTTCTATAATAGTGAAACTTACTCTATAGGCCTGTGTAGCGAAGCGTCGCAGGTACTGCTGTCCCTCAACAACCGCAATGAAGCGCACTCCGGGTGGTCGTACGATGTCGTAGTCCTCGCCGGGTTCATCATAAACTTGCTCTTCATCCATGACACCGAAACCACCACCGCCGCCTACTTGCCTCGTGGAATGTCTCTCACTCGCTAAATAAAAATAGTTTAAATTATACTTTTAACTTTTTTTTTTTTTTTGTGCTTTAGTTAACGTTTCTGATTTTTTTTTTTCAATTATGGTTCAGCATAACCGGCAAAACTTTCGCGCACACGCGATATAAGATCGGACAGGTCCGCGTCGTTGTATAACGCTGAAGTCTCGTCTTCAGCCTGGTCACGAAACCAGCGTTAAATTATTGCACACGGATTATGAGCTATTTGGTGGTATAATGCGGGCAGCCCATTGAGGAAAGGAAGCGATGACCGGATTTCCCTCTGCATCATATCACGATTTCGGATAACTATAATTAAAAATATTTGCCTTTCTAAAAAACAAAATCAGAAAACGTTTTAAATAAATATTTTGTACACTTACATTCGTTGACACGTCGATGGGAATCATAACTGTGATTGTAGCCGTTCGTGATCATATTCGCAGCCTGCGCAAAGTTCGACAGCTGATTTTCGCGGTCTGCACGCGCTGTATTGGCTACGGTACTGGTGTCTTCTGCCAGCACATCTGGAGGCTAACTCGCGAGAAGTCTCTCTTCTGCAGCGGTCACTAGTGGCCTGTCGTAAATCGCAAGTGCGTCGGAAATCGCGATGTCCATGAACATTAGGTCTTCCAACCGCTGATCATCGGCTCGGCGCACCGCTCGTTCCTCTTCTGTATCGTTATCAGGAACGTCACCGCCTGGCCCCCAGACGGGAATCTCAGGGCCTTCGGATCCCCAGACGACAAGCGCGGGGCTTTCGGGGCGTGGGACTTCATGCACCTCGACCACAACTTCTACCTGCTCGCCACCCTCCTCCTCCTCCTCCTCCTCCCCCTCCTCCTCCTCCTCCTCCTCATCCGTATCGACGGGTGCTGCAAAATTCATCATTCGCCGAGCAGGATTAAATAGGCCGCTCGTACGTGCCGAGTGCTCGGGGGTCTCGTCTTCCTCGAAATACGTACTGCCGGATAGCTCCGAATCATCATCGCGTATGAGACTCTCTAATGCTGTAAATAAAAAAATATGTAAATAAAAATATGTAAATAAAAATTATTTTGAAAAAAAAAAAAAAAAAAAAGTTTTAGACTTACCTAAACGCTCTTGACGGGCGTTCGCTACGCCGCGAAACACATGCAATCCACTTAGTTGATGACGAAGACGTCGTCTTCGATGACTCGCTGTACTTCACGCGAATGCGCGAATGAATTGTGTAGGCGCACTATCGCGCGATACCCACTCGATCTGAGTATCAGTCGTAATTGCTCCTCCAAGTTTTCACGCGACATACGTCGCAAACGACGCATCCAGTCAGGGTTCCTGCCGTGTCGTGCTCTTGCCGCGAGTCGTAACACGGCACACCGAAGCGTTCTCTTAGCGTAATTATCCATCTCTCACGAAACTTCTGAATGAACTGTGCACAGCAGCGAGTCGCACAGGATTCTTATACACATACGTTATCTTGAAACGTGCCCCGTGAAACCTATGTTAAAAAATTAGTCATCTCGTCATCTCGCCAGAGTTTGCCCCCACCAGCGCCACTTGTTCCGCATCTACGCCCCATTGTTTTACAAGCGCATTTTCTTCGAACCAATACTGAGATTCAATAGTGTCCTAACGGCTGCTTGATAAAAAAAAATCGTTATGTCTCGCGAAGTGGCACGTGTATTTTTCCAAAGTCCTCGGAGGTCCGAGCTGAACAATGGCCCTTCTATATTCGTCGCTGAAAAAAGGATAAGGTTTCACAGCTCTCGAAACCAAAACATTCGTGACACATCTACGGAAAAGCATGCATGCGAGATAAAAATTTACGATGCATAGCTAGCAGACGTGAAAGAATGTTCTACAAAAAACATAGTTTATTACTTTCGACGACACGTGTCAAACTCCATTAACGCGAATGCCTCACTTTCAAAATGGAAAGAGTAGTGGAGAGGCTGTGCTGTAAATCCCTTCGAAAAATGACCTGACAAACAGCCTCTAAACGGTATATGAAAAAAATTCTCTCGGCTTAAGTAAACAGCACACGAGTGAAAATATTCATCCACTGTTATCGGATACAATCATAACCATAAATCTATATTTTTCTCGAAACGTTTTACGTCACACAGTCCCCCTGCCACACGACACGCTACGTCATACACGTAACAGTGCTCTCGTTGGTCGTGCTCGCGCGCCATCGCCGCCGCCGCCCCCCACCACCCACATATCGGCATAGTGGGGGGCACACAGCCAAACGAATAGCGCTAGCAGTGACGTTGCGCCAGTCTAGTAGAACACACCGCACCAGCAGCAGCAGCAGTCAGCATCACAGTATTTCTTTACACAAAGTGCACTCGCCCACATACGACACCACTGCTTCATTCTGTTAGAGCTCACTGCAGCATCAGCAGCTCCGAGAACACGACATCTTTACCAGTGCATTAGTATTTCTTTAAAAAAAAAAAGTTTGTGACGACTGCTTCAAAATGAACCAAGACGAGATACCGCAAAACTTGCTTTTTAACACAAGTTACGCACTCAATAAGTCCCACACGAAATTTGCATACATTGGTCTGCAATATTACGGTGACCATTTTCGTACAGTGATTCAATTGGGCGGCGATACTTCACCACATAGATACATAACAATGGATAGCGCCGAATGGGAGGAATTCACAACACATTTTCCAGCAATAATGTACCATCTATACGCCCACAAGCGGGACTTTGGAAAAATCGGCCTAGCTCAACACGAGATTGATTTGACCACTGCTTATAGCTCGAGAGCTGTGGCAATCACTCAGAAAAGCAAAACAAAGGAACCTGTGTCATTACGTGGTCAACGGCATCTGCACGAGGCGCAAGATTGGGACACCACTGATGGCTTACGTATGGATACAGAGTCAATCACCAGACCCATCGATACAGCTGACGACTGCGACAACAACGACGATGGAGAACCACCGAAAAAGAAGAAAAAAGTCGTGAGTTTACCAAGTGTAGTGATGTTGCGTCGTACATTTGTAATATTAAAAAGCATGCGCGAGTGTATCGAGTTTCGGCTTCGTGAATTAGAGAATATGTCTACGTACATTAATATCATTTATGATGTAATAGTTGAAAGCTTGAAAACCCACGTGAACAGCGGCGACGAGAAAATTCGTGAAATTGACGGGAACACATTTGTTAAACTTTTTGACGAGCAAAAAGACGAATTAAAAACTGATGTAAAAAACCGTATGATTCATTCAGACTTTGGTAGTACGAACATTGATAGACTATTTATAGAAATACGTAGTATTTATTTACCGATCCTAGAAAAAGATGTATACGAATACGAGACTGTTAATAATCAATAAATACAAATTTTAATTTAATTGCCTTCTTCATTACTTCATATCTCTACTCCGCCACCACTCCTGCTCCCTCCCGCCACCACCAGTCACTTGCGCTTAGATATAAGCTAATAGTAGAGGGATGTGATAAAACAGAAGGCCTGCAACCTTCACCGAGCACACATCATGGGTCCACCATTCAGCAAGCAGAAGTCTGACAAGGAGGAAAAACAACCTCTCATCGATAAAAAAACGAAAGATTATTCGTCGTCGACTGATAAAGATTCCTCACGGTATAAATCTTTTTCCACCAATACCAATTCCTTTCCCAGTAAACAAGGTTATTCACGATATAATTAAAACTTAACACAAAAAAGAAAACGGCCCTTTTCAGGGCCACTAACTCTATCACGTATACAAACGATTCACTATACTTTAAACGCTGGGGACCCCTGTGGAGAAGGTCGCCGCAGCACACAAAGGATCTCTCTCTCTCTCTCTCTCTCTCTCTCTCTCTCTCTCTCTCTCTCTCTCTCTCTCTCTCTCTCTCTCTCTCTCTCTCTCTCTCTCTCTCTGTCTCTCTCTCTCTCTCTCTCTCTGTCTCTCTCTCTCTCTCTCTCTCTCTGTCTCTCTCTCTCTCTCTCTCTGTGTCTCTCTCTCTCTCTCTCTCTCTCTCTCTCTCTCGTAGTAGTGGGGCAGGTATAGCAACCGAGTGACACGGCGATGTCATTAACTCAAGTGCTATGTATACAGTAACTGCACAGTAGCTAATGACCCTTGTAAGTATGTGTTAATG
Organism: Torymus aiolomorphi; assembly: GCA_036365515.1. NCBI lineage: Eukaryota > Metazoa > Arthropoda > Insecta > Hymenoptera > Torymidae > Torymus > Torymus aiolomorphi. The sequence goes on from CM070873.1 coordinate 148,351,505, forward strand.
GACCCATTGTTTACAAATACAGTAGCAAAACAGTAGCTGTTTTCAAAACAATGGGGTCATTAACACATACTTACATGTGTCATTAGCTACTGTGCAGTTACTGTTTACATAACACTTGAGTTAATGGCCTCTTGAGTTAAGTGCCACTTGACACTTGACACATACCGCCCGATGAGTCACACGTCTCGCAATACCTGTCCTAATACTACTAAAGTACAAATAAAGATTATTATTATTATTTCATTTTAAAAAATAACTAACAAGAAAAGGATACTTGGTGTCTGCTTCCGATTTTCACGAAACTTCGTATATGAGTAGAGTGTCAAAAAATATTCGACACTTTTTTTTTTTACCTGCGGAAAAACATATTTAAGGGGTGATAACCACCCTTAAAGTTCACCCCCAAAAACCGTTTTTAATATCTCAAGATGGAATCGGAATCTTTTAATGAAACCAAAATCTATTTGTTTCTTATGAAAAGTCGAGTTTTTCGGCACAGTTTTAATGCTGGGGGTTGCATCCCCTATTTTTTATAAGGGTAAATATGATATTTTCCCTTGTATTTTTGATATAAAAATGTTTTAATGAACTAAATTTGATTGAAAATTGCCATGCTATAAAGAAAATTGAAAATTATAGTTGTTCTGTTTCGAGATTTAAAAATAAAAACACGTTGACGGGGTGAATTACCCCTAATTTAATTAATCATCTTTTTGTTAGTGTCTGCCTCCGATTTTCATGAAACTTTGCAACTGGCTAGAATAACGAAAAATATTTAACACGTATTTTTTTTTATCTGTGGAGAAAGACATCTGGGGGTGCAAACCATTCTTAAAGTTTACCTCCAAAAACAGTTTTTTTTAATATCTTGAGATGGAATCGGAATTTTTTAATGAAACCAACACCTATTTGTTTCTTATAAAAAGACGAGTATTTGGACACAGTTTTAATGATAAGGGGTTGCAGCCCCTATTTTTATGGGGGTAAATATAATTTTTTTCACCCTGTTTTTAAAATAACAAAGTTTTGACGAGCCATTTTTGATTAAAAAATGCCATGTTGTAAAAAAAATTAAAAATTATAGTTGACCTGTTTCGAGATTTAAAAAAAACACATAGGAGGGGTGAGCTACCCCTACTTTAGTTATTTATCTTTTAGTGTTTAAAAAAAATTGATCGCAACATTCTTTTTGATTTTTAATTTTGAGATGCTTATTTCAAATCATATTTTACGTGAAATACTAAAATTGACTACTAAAATTTAATACATAAAATGAATATTTGTAAGAAAATTTTTGTCGATTATTTTTTTTTCGTTTATGAAATTAATGATGAAATTATTTATAAACAAAGAATTTTTCTGGATAAATTTCTATTAAAAATTCATCTTTTTTTACATTATATTAGGATAATATTTCATTTCCCGTATTGATATTTATATTGTTGATGTCATAAAAATTAAAATTTTTTTATCAACGAAGGTTTCATTCTTACCGAAATATGCAATATAATTATAATTATATTAAATTTACATTACAATTTTCAATGTTATCACGCTTCTACGAATATTTTTTTCTCGACAACATTTATAAAAATATTGGTAAGTTAAAAATAAACTTTGAATACGAGATAATTTTCGAGCAAACAAGAGATATTTTTATTCGACTGTGGTCAGTTCGTAGTGTTTCTTTGTATTGACTACACACTAGTTACTAAACTGATTACATGTTGTTCGTGTTTATACAATTGTTTAAATTGATATAATTATACATTTTATTATATACTCTTAAAAAAAAAATTTTAAATTACGCATTGAGGATACAGAAAATATATTATTAAAAAGGGCTTGTAAGTATTGCTATTTTATTTTTAGTCATATGGGCGAAACGTTTAAACAAATAAGAACTTTCTTGAAAAAAATAAAATAGTTTAAATATTAAAATGATATTTAAAGTCAAATAGTAAGTTTGATTAAAAGAAGTGACATAATGTAAATAGGATTATTATAAAAACGTAAAATAAAATAATGATTCCAATAATGTTCAATTTATTAATATAACCTGTAAGGGTTCGTTAGGATAGGAGAGGAATAACGAGTATGTGGAACCACCTATGTGCAATGGTGGTTAGTATGTGTATAAATCCACCTTGGCGCCGGCCTCGTAGGCGATAGAAAGGTTATATGCTCGGCTCCTGCTGTCCTTCTTGACCTTAGTTAAGGGGACAAGCCATGGTTAGGGGGTCGAAAAATCGATTTTTTTTTTTATTTAATATTTTGATAGCAAATTTTCCGCTGAATACGATGCTTCCAACCGCATTTCGAAATTCGATTTCGTTTAGAAAATACAGCTAAAACCGTGAAGTTACTTTTTTGCATATTTAGTGATTTTACTCAAAATATCACTTTTAATCTGCATTTTTCAATGCAATTTATTTAGTAAACAAACATTTTTTCCTGATTATAAGCTATTATACGCTCTAGAGCAGTGTGTGGAAAATTTTTTAAAATTTGGCCTGGAGGTTAGCTACATTGTGCAATTAAAACTTGCTATATTTTTAAGTGGTTTTTTCGGAGTGACTTTTGTGTATCAATTTAATTTTGATACGTAAAGTAGTGATTTGTGAAAACTCATGAATACAGACAAGAGAGGTCGAACACCAGGACCATCTACAAAGAAGAGAACATTTGGAAGAAAAAAGAAACATAAAGGATTTAGAAGAAAAGTAGAAAATGCCCCATCACTAAAGAGAAAAAGAAGCACATCTGCAAGCAAAATTTCAGAATCAGATGTATCTAGAAGTCCAGCAACAACAAGAAACAGAATAATAGATATTGATATTTTGTTTCATGAACTTGAAAATTTAATTGTTTGCTAAGTGTCATGGAAAAATCCGAATGATGGAAGGAGACATTAGAGGATTGGGTGCAAAAATTAATATTGTATGCAAAAACTGCAATGGCATGAATCTCATCAATACAAGTAAACAAGTTGGAAGTAGTGGGAATGCTTATGAAGTAAATAGACGTAGTGAACTTGCTATGCGTGCACTTGGACAAGGACATGCAGGATTGGAGACTTTCTGTGGTATCATGGACCTACCATCATCAGTGGCACACAGTTTTTATGACCATATCAATGAGGGGTTAAGTAAGGCATGTTGAAAAAGTGGCAGTTATCTCCATGCAAAAAGCAGTGGAAAAAGAAAAACAATTGACACCAGCTGGAAGTGTAGGGCTCGATGTGTCTGGTGAGGGGTCCTGGAGAAAGAGAGGATTCTCTTCTTTACAAGGAATCACAAGCTTGATTGGTTTACGTTCCCAACAAACTCTTGACATCTCTATCAAGAATAGTTTCTGCAAAGCTTGCATGAAATGGGAAAATAAAGAGGGCACAGAAGAATGTGAAGACTGGTACACGGACCATCAAGCCAATTGCTCAGCAAACCATGAAGGAAGTGCCGGAAAGATGGAAGTGGATGGAATTATTGAAATTTTCAAAAGTTCCATGGAAAAATATGGTGTCAAGTATCATCGCTACATTGGAGATGGTGATTCAAAAGTTTTCTGTGATTTGTGTAAAGTTAAACCATATGGAGATGAACTGATAGTAGAAAAAAAGGAGTGTGTTGGACATATCAAAAGCGAATGGGTACAAGGCTGAGAAATCTAAAGAAGAATTCTGGCAAGAAGAAGTTAGCTGATGGAAAATCCATTGGAGGACAGGGACGCTTGACTGGTAAAGTTATTGATCAGCTCACCACCTACTATGGTAATGCCATCAGGGGCAATGCGAACTCAGTGAAAGATATGAGCAATGCGATATGGGCCACTTATTACCACAAAATCTCCACAGATAAATCACCTCAACATCATTTGTGTCCGAAAGGAGAAAATAGTTGGTGCAAGTGGCAAAAAGCTAAAGCCCAGAAAAAACTGAAAGGCTTCCATCATACATGCAGTATTCCAACAGTTTTACACAGAACAGCAATGAAAGCTTCAATCAGATAGTTTGGAAGCTCGTTACCAAGACATCTTTTAGTGGTGTGCATGTACTCAATACAGGTGTATACATTGCTATCACTTGTTTCAATGATAGAAGAATTGGTTTCTTGGAAATAATGGATGCCTTCGACATCAAACCTGGAGTAGCTGCAATTGAGTGGGCGAAGAAGAGCAATGATAAAAGATTATTCTATGCTGAAAGGAATGCTGAGGAAAATACCTTAGAAAGTAGAAGAAAAAGAAAGAGAGTACGACTTCAGTTACCAGAAGAGTCATATGAACCAGGTTCTTACTAGAGTAAGTAATTAAAAGATTTTTTTGTTACTAATACGTATAAAAATAGTTAATATTTATTGTTTTTCTTTTTAATTAATTTGTGATTGGATCTGTCACCCGGAATAGATGATTTTTGTAGGTTATAGACTGCAGCATCAAGGAATAAAAATATTTTAGTCTAATACGAAAAAAAAGATAAGAGCTACAATAATGTATTATTCTAAATAATATAAAGATGTCATTAAGCTAATTAAACCTTTTTTTACAGATATTTAATGAGACTAGACACAAGATGATTAGAGTGTCCGTGCCAAAATAACTGTCATATGGATATTCCATTTTCCTGTTTAATCAAAGTATATTATACAGAATTGTGAAAAAGATTTTTGTAAGTAGTTTTGAAAAGCTTACCATAAGTTATAAGAAACTCAAGTTTCAAACATGATTTCTGAAAAACTTGTTTTTTGTGTTTACAGGGTCATTGCCGTAAGTTTATTTTTCACCAAGTGAACGAAATGACTTGAAATTTTAGGTAGCATCCTTTTTATATTAGCCACAAGGAATGTGCGCTACTTTTTTGAAAAAAGCTTCAGAAAAAAATAAAAAAAATAAAATTATAGAACTTTTGATAAAATATACAAAAAATTGAGATTTTTCATAAAAAATAAATATTAAAAAAATTTTTTTAGAAAAAGTAGCACAGAAAACTGGTAACTGATGTAAAAACAAAGATCAAGCCATGAATTTCAAGCCATTTTATTTAGTTGTTGAAAAGTAAACCTACGGCAATCAATAAATCAGAGTTAAATCATTAATAAAATGTACGCAAGAGCCAGATGTATATTATCAGCTAACTACAGGCGGAAATTGTAGGTAATAACACTACTTATTAGTGGGAAAAATATTAAGTTCAAAGATTACACCTGGAATTTATTATTAATCAAATTATTTATTCTTATTTTTTTCAGTTTTAGCCATGGCTTGTCCCCTTAATGTACGATGAGATATACGTGAATTTATTAGTTAGAATAATATGAGATAGCAAGTTTAATAATTATATAAAAAAACAATAATCCATGTATAGATAATTAATCTCCATGTATGTGAATCATGATAGTAAGAGTCGAAAATTTATTTAAATTTAATTATCATTATTTAAATCTGATATTAGCAATAACTTAATCAAGAAACTACAAGTTTATTATAAATATAATCAAGAAATTAATATAAAACAATTAATAAAACGATGGCGCGTTATATATATGTATGTATATTATGATCACTAAACTTATTCTATGGTGAAAATGTTAAGGAATAGGGGTGTGGATATTGGCTAAACATCCGGTAAAAAATATATATATAATCGTAAATGAATGTGAACAAAATCAAGATCAATTTTATTCACTAAGAAAATACAAAATAGCAACAGAATAACAAAGGAATTGCAATATGACAACTGAATAATAATAATAATAATAATAAAAAATTTGGTTCACGCTACACAATAGCGAAGAAATAATGATACGTTATCAATATATGGGAGCGTCCAGCAGAAACGGGCCACCGAGCGCGCGCGGTGCCTTTTTTCGCGTAAAAGGCGCTCTATTTAACTCGCTCATAATCGTATGCTGCCTCTTTGAAAAAAAAACCAAGGACCTATATCGATAGATTTTTTTCTGCTCTTTCCAATTGCGCCATTGCTTTTATTGCGAAACGCGTTCTTCCGAACGAAAACTCGAGTTGAATATTGAAAGCCATTTTTCTCAAAGTATATCATGTTTTTTTTCAAAATAAACTACACCATTGGAAAGTACAACTCTTAAGCTTCAAAACCCTATCTTGGAGAAGTTGGAGAAATAAAGGGTTTAAAAGTAACAACATGCAAAAGACAGCGCCGAGGGTCCGCGCGAGCCCCTCGCGCCCGTGCGTACGGCACGTTTAAGTGCACGCTCTATTCAATTCGCTAATAATCGTGTACTAAGTCTCTGAAAAAAGAACTAAGGACATATATCGATAGATTTTTTCCTGCCCTTTCCAATGGTTCTATTATTTTTATTCCGAAATTCTTCCTTCTAGTTGAAAATTCCATTTGAATGTTTAAACTCTATTTTTTCAGTAAAATATCAGTCTTTTCTTCAAAATGAATTATATTCTTCAAAAGTACAAGTCTTAAACTATAAAATATTATATTTTTAAGTTGGAACATGAAAAGTTCAAAAATAGTAAGATCAAAAAGATAGCGGCTGCCCGAACTTTTTACGCTATGCTCAAGGGCGGATTAATGCACGCGATGTGCTATTTCGCCCTTTCTTTTTTGTAAATATAAAATGTTTTGTAACTTACAATGCCAATGCGTGGACATAATTTTGTGGATCTAGTTGTAACAGTTAGTATAATATTACAATGAACTTTGTTCATTTATATAACAAAATTTGAAAAACATAATATATTAAACATAAAAATATCCATGAACGCACTGAAAGCAGTGAAACAGAAATTTAAAATAACCTTATAGATTGTTTAATCTGGCATAACAATATTACCTTTTCCCACAAAAGTAATAGTACCATTGGAAAGAGCAGGAAAAAGTCTATCGATATATGTCCTTAGTTCTTTTTTCAGAGACTTGGTACACGATTATTAGCAAATTGAATAGAGCTTGCACTTAAACGTGCCGTACGCACGGGCGCGAGGGGCTCGCGCGGACCCTCGGCGCTGTCTTTTTCATGTTGTTACTTTTAAATCCAACTTCTCCAAGATAGGGTTTTGAAGCTTAAGAGTTGTACTGGGTGCGGTTCGGAACTCCGAACAATCAAAACTTCGAATGAACTATTAGAACGAAAATTATAACAACAAAATTTAAAACATAGAATTATATTTAAACGAAATTCAATTCACAGAATTATCTACATAACGAATTAAAATATGGTGAAACTAAAATATTGCATATGAAAAAGGTCAGGAAGTTACGATTACGAACAATCGAATTGCGATTTACTAAAAGTACAAAAAAGAGAGATTTAGAACGAGCATGAAAAAGAAAGGTTTTTGTAACGAAAATATTGTATAATAATGACACTATAACGAAAAATTTTATTATAAAAAAATTAATTTTTCAAATGTCAAAATTATATAAAGACGACTACAGAAAGACAGATTTGTATAAATTCAACAAGAAACTTCAAAGAAAAATTATAATCCAAACTATAAATAACCGATAACACTCAATTACAGAAAAAAGCATTATTCTGAAAACAATAATAAAGAGTAGTTATTTTGAGAAAAAATATTGTATGAATGATGCGAGATCGAATGAATACAGGTAGAAAAGATTAATAGTACTATTGTTCAAGACTCCGAAAATATTTATCAAGACGGATCAAGATTCCGAAAATATTTTTTAAGATGGGTCAAAACTCCGAAAATATTTAGATTTACAAAAAATGAAAAAGCATTATTCTGAAAACAATATTAAAGAGTAGGCTTATTTTCAGAAAAATATTGTAATAATAATTACGGAACCCGAATTGATAAAGATAGAAACGATTAATAGTACGATTACTTAAAACTCCGAAAATATTTTTCAAGATGGGTTAATATTCCGAAAATATTATTTAAGATTGGTCAAAACTCCGAAAATAATTTTAAAGGTGAGTCAATACTTCGAAAATATTTTTCAAGGTGATTCAAGAATCTCCGAAATTTTTTTATGCTTCAAAGAGAAAGAGCAATCTTCCTCTTTGGCAGCGTGCTAGCTGCGAGGCGAGAAAGAGGAAAGATTTATTGCACGAGCGACGAACGTAAAGGCAATATTTGAAAAATCACAACATGATGTAATATCAGGCTAACCCTAAAGTATCAAGTCTTACAGTTTTTCAAATTTTGTTTCTATTTTTCCATTTAAACATTTGATTAAAATTAGGCCTAAGAATAGATAATAGATTTGTTTTTTAGACTTAGCTCCTAGAATATAAGAATAATACTAATGAAAATAAATATTCCTATTGTAAAAGGGAAGTAGCGATTAGTGAAGCTTGAAGCTTTAGTGCCAACTTCAGAACGTTATCAAAAATATTATTCAGAGCGTTGCGGTACAAATGCAATGTACACCCGAGGGAAATCGATTCTTGTGGAACGTGCCTAGTCAATTTGAAAATCCTGCAATCTCATTGGATAATTCCAATTTGGGGTTAATGTTTACACTTGAATTGTCCAATGGGATTGCAGGATTTTGAAATTATCCGAGACGTTCGACAAGAATCAACTTCCCTCGGGCGTACTTTAGCGTATGTTAACCATTTTGCAAAATTTAAAGAGAACTTTAGCGTATATTACTAAATTATATACTATAGTATTACTGCTTACTATTATTGCTTGAAGACTTTCCAGTTTTTGCGGATCAGAAATGCAAGTCGATACTGCAATTTACATTCATTTAAAAAACAAAACGTTTATAGTGAATCCCAAATACCAGGTACAGCTATATATACCATTTACTGATATCATTTATATATTATTATACACTAGATTTATTTTTGCAAGAGTTTTAAAGATTTACCATGAGAAGAATTATTGACCTTTCATGACAACAGTTAACGTAATCAGGTACGTACTGACATCTCCTTTATTATGGCAGTATAAGCGCGAGACAGCTTTATTTTGAGATATACGGTTATTCGATTAAAACACAATAACTACTTCAAGATGTCTGTCCAGAAATACAATATAAATTATATCAATAAAAGATGTTGCTTTTTCAAGAGAAACGTGTAATACAGGATCCCACAAGCGTAAAGTGTAATCTTCCGCCAAACTACCCTTCATTTTACGCGAAACGGCAATCATCTTTAAGTACTGTACCATACTTAGGCCCAAAATATCGTTTGTGCAACTAGTATAAATTTACTCTTTATTGAATTTTCGAAAATTAATAATTGAGATTATATAGATTTCATAATCGTATAGTATGTAACATCACATTTTGATATTTCAATATTTCAAATACCTTAAATTAACTCAACCTATAAAACTAATATTGTCGATTTGAAAACCTATATCTGAATCCAGATTGAAGAAAAGGCTCTGAGCAACCTATAAACAACACTCTAATTAATGTATTTAATCGTATCTTTCTACCCAATGATAAACTTAGATTTCTATCAGAGTCTACGAACTCTCTGTAGAATGGCAGTAACTTCGAGCATATACTACTAGAGGAAGGCTTTAGGTGCCCGTGTGCGTTACCAACCAGAGAGAGAGAGAGAGAGAGAGAGAGAGAGAGAGAGAGAGAGAGAGAGAGAGAGAGAGAGAGAGAGAGAGAGAGAGAGAGAGAGAGAGAGAGAGAGAGAGAGAGAGAGAGAGAGAGAGAGAGAGAGAGAGAGAGAGAGAGAGAGAGAGAGAGAGAGAGAGAGAAATATATTGAAAATACGTGCTATCTCTCTCTGCTCGCACCTGATTGGCTAGCATCTCATTGTACAGCCAATAAGGTACGAGCAGAGAGAGATAGTACGTAACTTTAATATATCTATCTTTCTTTTTGTCTGGTAACGTACCATGGCGCCTAATGGCTTCCTCCAGTATTATATGCTCGAAGGACAGTAATGATTTCGGCATAGTGGCGTAGTCTCTCGATGGTCAAACGTTGAAAAATATGATGAGGCGAGAAAATTCTAGAAGGACAGTTTAAAAGTCAAAATTTAAAATGCTATTCACGCGTTGTGTTTAAAGCGAGAGCGAATGTTCCTCCCCCCACTTTTTGCGAACCATACGTCACGCGGTCTTGGCTGCCTTCGGAGCACAGTTGCGCTCGCAGGCACCCCCTCACCACCCTCACCAGCGCTCGTTGTTATTCGTGGCCGTTCCGGAGCAAGACACTCTCAAAGGCAGCCACTGGCTGTGTATAGTAGTCTAATAGCGTCGTAACAGCCAGACGACTGCCTGAGAGTTGAACCGATTCGCGCAGACCTGAGCGGCCGCATCGTCTCTACGTGAAGAAGCTATTGAGCTAGAGTCTCACTGAAGGTCAAATTCCATCTAATATCAATTAATAAACTTTTGGAATATTTTTCCCTTGTTTATCTTCTATTAACTGAGCGATTCTAAGATCGACTTGTAATTTTCGTATGTGTGATTCTTTAACACGTGTTTCTTTACTCTTCCAAAATTTATACTTGAGATTAATGATATTTCGTGCAAGTAGTAATATAACGTAATGTTTTCGTGCACAAGAAGAAACGAGTTATTTATTATCATGCACATTATCCTTTAATTTATGCATTGAATATTATGCACAATTTACGGAAATTTTGAGCATGGTATGATTTATGCACATCAAAATTATACACATATTTATTGTGCACACTTTAGCATTGGTGTGTGTGTGTGTGTGCGTGTGTGTGCACAAAGTGTGCACAACTTTGAGCACTCATAGATGGCGTTAAAAGTGCTGATAATTCAATTCAAGTAGAAAGAGCGGTGTTTGGCTCAATCGGTATAAGACGCTTGCCTTCGGAAACAAACGTCACTTAAGGTAGTTCTTACCCAAGAAAACGATCGTTAAAAAAGTATTCTATATAATCTATTGCTCAAATATTATATTACAAGTGATAGTAAAATCCAAAAGTAGGTTGCTTTAAGTAACAGAAAAAATTTTTCAAATATAAATTATATACATTAGAGCCTAAAATTTGCTAAATAAGGAAAAATATCACAAATAGTCATGAATTATTTTTGTTTTTTATTCGATTTTTTTATTAAAAACGCAATTTTGTTTCTCAAGCGTTCCTCGATAAATTCACCGCATGAAATTATCAACAAATCATTTTACAAAAAGTTAAAGAAATTTGTTTAAAAAAAAATTACAAAAACTTAACAACTAATAGCTCTAACTTTGTGTAAAATGATTTGTTGACAATTTCATGAGGTGAAAATAGTGTTTTGAATAAAAAAATCGAATAAAAAAGAAAAATAATTCATGACTTTTTGTGATATTTTTCCTTATTTACCAACTTTTAGGCTTTAATGTATAGAATTTATATTTGAAAAATTTTTCTGCTACTTAAAGCAACCTACTTTTGGATTTTACTATCACTTGTAATATAATATTTGAGCAATAGCTTATACAAAATACTTTTTTAACGATCGTTTTCTTGGGTAAGAACTACCTTAAAGACGTGGGTTCCAATTCCTGTCGGTCCGATTTCTTTGGGAGCACTTTCAAAAAGGTGTCTTCCGGATTTTACGACGTCGAAACTTTGAAACTATGCCCTTCCGGATTGTGTTTGAGGTTCTCTATACGACCTGCGATAGGCTGGTGAGCATACGCGAAGTGCACTAATCAACAGTCTATCACTGAGGGTCAGTTCGGAAATCTGAAACAATCTGAAAAAATGTTTGAGAAAAATATACTAAATGATTATTGAGTTAAAAAATTACACAAAAATGAACATTGTCTCATGGCTGATATGACCTAGTTGTCGGAGCCAATAAAAAATATACTATAAAATAATAAACTGAAGTAGAAAATATGTAAAGTGCTATATCGCTAATATTCCGTCGTATATACTATAAAGCTATTATTTATAAGCAAACAAAAATAATATGTTTTCAACATACAATAACATATTTTCGCAAAACAGTTCTAATAAAAAAGAACATCTCTTATGCAATTTTATGGTAGCAAAAGTTTTAAATATTTGAAAGGATATCACAACACTCATAAGGTAAGTAATGCCATATACAATATTATTACTGTATCAGTGCGAAAGGCTTCATTTATAAAAATACATTTATTCGTTTTACAACATAATTATCATTTATGATATCATATTACGTATTCCGATGAAATATTTTACTAGCAATGACGCAAATTATTAATTACAAAAATAGAGACTACTTCTAAAGTTATTAAAGCTTCAAGATGAGCACAAAGAATGCAATGTTGAACCCTTACAACTCGCTTTTCGATTGCCTGCATATTTTAGTACATTTTCGTTGCTAAACTTTAAACTTTCATAACGATAAAAGGAATATATATATATATATATATATATATATTTTTTAATTGTGGATAAAGAAAAATAAAAACCCGTCTTCTCTATTTTTATTTTCGTTTTTTAAAAAGATTTTTAAGACTGTTCAAGATTAAACGTTACCGTTTTAAAAAGAATCTGTTATTCACGATTTTCTCAAAATAAGGCAACAAATAACCAAAGGTTGAATTTATTTGGACAATAAATCTTTTGTAATATAGATTTATTTTACCCAGTGTTTTAAAGATTTACCATGAGGAGGATCGATCACCTTTGATAACAAGAGTTAACGTTATTGTGTAAGTAGTCATCTCGTCTATTACTACGGTATATATTAGTAGTATAGGATATATTTTAAAAAAATATTTATTCGCTTCACAACACAATAACTAATTCAAGATGTCTGTCCGCCAATATTATACAATATATTTACATAAAAAAATTTACTTTTCGAACCTGAAATGTCAAATTAACAATCCCGGAAGCATAAAATGTAATCTTCCATTAACCTTCACTTTATGGAAAACGGCAATCAAATATACGTACTTTAGCTTACTTGGAAAAAAATAACGTTCGTACAACGAGCATAAAGTAACTCTTTACACCCTATGTATGAAAAATGCTATATCACTAAACAACAAAGTTAAACATTTTTGTTCAGAACTATCCTGTATCCGTAACTTCTTAAATATACAATAAAATTGCACTTGAAGCAACTCTTTCATGTTAATGGAGATGCACGTGTTGCCTTTGAAAAGCAAAAATATGTTCCTCCCCTACGTTTGACGAATTATACGTGAAGCAGATTTGTACCTTCGTAGCATCGTTGCTCTCGCATGCCTTGAAGGCAGCGGTCGTCCGTATACTACTGCCAAACTAGTGACGAACGTGCCAAATAATTTGCAGACCTTGAGTCAACTCAATACAGAGATCTGTCTGACGGACCTGTGCACACCTTAGCTGACACATCACCAGGTAGTGAAGAAATTGGAGCTAAAGTCACCCAAAAGATATGTATTCCACCCAATATTAATTGGGGGCCTAAAAACAAAAAGGGGACATAGTCTATTCAGCTAACATAAGTTATATCCACTTTTTGCTTCCATACCCTAAGTTGATCTATATTTTACAATACATTAAAATTATTTTAGTTTATTTTTTTTCCAACAATAAGCGATTCGTAATGTGCCTTGCAATTTTCCAGAATGCAATTTCTTACTGAGATTTTATTGAATCTTCGTAAATTCAAAATTAAGATAATTGAGCGGTTGCGGAATTTCCATAAGAGTTATAACGTCCTTCCACGCCACTCCACAATTCTCGTTTATTTACATTTCGTTTAGATGAAAAATTCAAAAATCAACTTTTATTAAGATTTAGCGGTAAAGTATTATTAAAACGTATTATCCCGTGTAAAAATTTTAGTCTCGGATTGATCTGCAAAAAGTCTCGCGAAATAAGTCTCGCGCAACTCTCGCAATAATCTCGCTAAGGCCACTTTGCGAGACTAATCTTTTTTAGTTTATAAAGTCTCGCAAAAAATCCAAGACGAACTGCGAGACTTTTGGCTGGACAATATTTTGACTTTAAAAAGTCTCGCATAAAATCCAACACGAACAGCGAGACTTTTGGATGGACAAACTTTTGTCTTAAAAAGTCTCGCATAAAGCTCAACACAAAATGTAAAAAAATGTAAAAAAAATGCCGGCAAAATTACATAATAACTATAATCCGCATCAACACCTACACACTCATACACACATATACACACACACGCACGTGCGCGCGCAAACAGCCTTGCAAAATAACCCAGACTTTGCCCCAGGAGACGCTGTTGGCGTCTGCGAATAGGAGACGCTATTGGTGTCGGCGAACAGAAAACCCTGTTGATGTCATGAAAAGAGAGGTTGGATTCGAGATGCCGGTACGGCAGCAAGGCGGTCCGTAGCTGTGATCACGACGACTCCTTGAGGCTGCTCATATTGAGACGTCTTCTTCGGGGAATCAGGAATTCGCCACCTGGATCTCTAAAATTCTTCTGACCCGATTCTCTGCCATTGAAATGAAAATATTTCCGCAAATTCATGAACGACATATAACCGCAAGACGACTATTTTCAAGTGAACATGAATGCAAACCTTTCAACTGTTTTGTTTAGTTTCCAAGTCTACACGCGCGTTAACTTGGAAACCAAACAAAACATTTGAAATATATTCGTTTATGTTCACTTGAAAAGAATCGTCATAACTACATATCCTGTAATCAGATAAAGCTATCACACAAGACAAGAAAATAGTCGTGTTGGTTATATGTCGTTCATGAATTTACGGAAATATTTTCATTTCAATGGCAGAGAATCGGGTCAGAAGAATTTTAGGGATCCAGGTAGCGAATTCTTGATTCCCCGAAGAAGACGCCTCAATGTCAGCAGCCTCAAGGAGTCGTCGTAATCGCAGCTACGGACCGCCTTGCTGCTGTACCGGCATCTCGAATCCAACCTCTCTTTTCATGACATCAACAGGGTCTTCTGTTCACCGACACCAATAGCGTCTCCTGTTCGCAGTCGCCAACAGCGTCTCCTGGGGCAAAGTCTGGGTTATTTTACAAGGCTGTTTGCGCGCGCGCGTGCGTGTGTGTGTATATGTGTGTATGAGTGGGTAGGTGTTGATGCGGATTATAGTTATGTAATTTTGCAGGCATTTTTTTTACATTTTTTTACATTTTGTGTTGGGCTTTATGCGAGACTTTTTAAGACAAAAGTTTATGCAGCCAAAAGTCTCGCTGTTCGTGTTGGATTGTATGCGAGACTTTTTAAAGTCAAAATATTGTCCAGCCAAAAGTCTCGCTGTTTGTGTTGGGCTTTATGCGAGACTTTTTAAAGTAAAAATATTGTCCAGCCAAAAGTCTCGCAGTTCGTCTTGGATTTTTTGCGAGACTTTACAAACTAAAAGAGATTAGTCTCGCAAAGTGACCTTAGCGAGATTATTGCGAGAGTTGCGCGAGACTTATTTCGCGAGACTTTTGGCAGATCAATCCGAGACTAAAATTTTTACACGGGATTACAATAAAATTCAATATTTTTTGTATTGTTACGAGTGAGCTATAGCAAATTTTAATAATAAAAAGTGAGGGACCCTGGGATTGAACCAGAGCCGCCGACTCGCAAGTCAGAAACGCTACCATCAAGCCACGGCCGTCATCGGCCGGACTTCTGCTAATCGGCGACATATGGTCATGGTAGACCTTTCTTATTCGTTCCATCATATTCGCACGTGTATCCACACGTAACAATTTATTTATTTCTATAATTCTACGTTTGACTTTGCGATTTTGTTTGAACAACTATTGTCGAATATCATGTTAATAAACATTTGCAGCATTCTTTCAAATAACACCGAAAAGTCATACAGGAAAAAATATGCTATGGCGTGAAAATACTGTAAGAATAGTTTAAAAATTCGAAGTTTAAAATTCAATTTACACAAGGCGTCTCGTTGACGAGAGTATGTCTCTCCCCCCATTTCTCGCGGACTACACGCGACGCATTTTGCCTTTGTACAAAGCACTGCTGCTCTCGCGGGCTGACCCCCACTCACGCGCTTTAGACAGCGCTCGCTCGCGTTCGTAGCGTATAGCTTCACTCTCAAACACCTGTTGTGTATAGTCTAGTGACGAACGTCGTAACAGCTAGACGACGGCCTGAGACATTGGAGCAGATCAGCGCACACCTGAGCTGCCACTTCGCCTGTCCGTGGAGAAGATTGAGCCAGTCTCCCTGAAGGTAGATAACCCTCTAATACCCAAAGCAATATTTAAGCGAGCGATTTTTTATTAAGTGATTTTTGATCTTCAAAAATTTAAATTACAGATAATTTAGATTTTATAGCACGGTAGTAATATAACGTAATGCAATAGCTTTAAATAGCTTTCGTTTACTTATTTTTTGCTTCGTTATAAAAATTCATAAATGGATTAGAATAAATTAAAATATATATTAGATTAAAACTTTTTCATTAACTAGCAGATATTAAAATAAAGTTGTTATTTTGTGATATATCTATTTTGTTGGGGTTTCGGGGCCATTTGTTTACTTCTACAAATATCAAGGAACGCGGGAGCGTTCCGAAGGCAAGTATAGAAGAGCCTTAGGACGACCGCGTGAATATATACTTTGAAATGGATGTACGAGAAATTCAATGCGATTATATACCTATTGCGTTAGTTTCAACTATATAACATATCCCTCTTAATCGAAAGCCATTTCATTGCTCTACTCAAATCGAAAGGTTTCATTTAAAAAGATTGTCTCATTCAAAAGATTTAGAGATCTGAATATTTTTATGTACGATTTCCTTTCCGATTTTTTCTCCACATTCTTCAGTCTGCACAAACTATACATTTTTGTCCGACCGGTACATAGTATAGCATTTTTGTCCGACCGACTAGAAGAGAGAGAGGGAGGAAAGAGAGAAGAGCGACGGAGAGAGAGAGAGAGAGAGAGAATCCGTATATATATATATATATATATATATATATATATATATATATATATATATATATATATCTGGTCAATCAACCTAACCTTGTTACTTTATGTATACATACATAATAACTTTCAATATTTACGCATTAGTTCCGTATACAATCATCATCATTTATACAAGTCATTTATACAAGTTATATTGAAAAGACTTTTTACATCGTTGAAATTCGATTTAAATTGACTTGGTGTATATTATAATATA
The DNA here is from genome assembly GCA_036365515.1 of Torymus aiolomorphi. Lineage (NCBI taxonomy): Eukaryota > Metazoa > Arthropoda > Insecta > Hymenoptera > Torymidae > Torymus > Torymus aiolomorphi. The sequence continues at coordinate 148,368,558 of CM070873.1, forward strand.
TATATATATATATATATATATTCAGATATATTTTCAGATAAGTAGCAAACTTTTATTATAAAATAAAAAAATAATGTTCTTAATATAAGTATTGTTACTTTGTGAAATCTTTTTTTTGTTACAGATTATATCAGAAAGAACAAGGATAATTGACAAGTAGATTATACATAATAACTTTCAATATTTACGCATTAGTTCCGTATACAAACATCATCATTTATACAAGTCATTTATACAAGTTATATTGAAAAGACTTTTTACATCGTTGAAATTCGATTTAAATTGACTTGGTGTATATTATAATATATATATATATATATATATTCAGATATATTTTCAGATAAGTAGCAAACTTTTATTATAAAATAAAAAAATAATGTTCTTAATATAAGTATTGTTACTTTGTGAAATCTTTTTTTTGTTACAGATTATATCAGAAAGAACAAGGATAATTGACAAGTAGATTATGATTATGATTAAATAGTTTGCAACATATATAGAAGAGTTCAAAATTATTATTATTATGCATTATACATTAAGGCCACTAAAAGATTATTTTCAAGTCTGTCAAAGAATGCAACCACCTGTAATAGAAAAAAAAGAAATACTGTTGCAGATAATATTTCTCTAGCAGAGCCTCGTTCTACTTTATGATGTTTTAATTATGGATGCCTTACTGGCCCTACGATTTCTAAAGGTAAACTAGCATTATTAAAACCCGGAAATAGTGATATATAAGATCAAAATGTTTCAGAAGAGTTCTCAGTAAATATTGTGAAAATGTCTACAGATAAAAGTGCTCAGTTAATCTAGTTTTATAATTTTCTCACGGTGGGAGACGTCAAAATGTTTCAGAGGAGATCTCAGTAATTTTTCTACACAAGATTCAGATAATTATTTCAAATAGTATACAAGAATGTTACGGAAGCTTTTATTATCAGAAATTCTTAGTTCATAAACTGATACAAGATGTGTGGCAATCATGAGTTTCTACTATAAAAGAATGTCGAGAAAGCTTTCTTTTCCCAATGATTCTTAGTTCATAAACTTTTGTTTTTAATTTTGCAAGATGTATCTGATTGCTTATTAATTCAAGTGGTTTCTAGTTAAAATTTAAACGAATCTAAGTGTCGAATATAATGTAATTATATAGTGATTGGCTTATGGCAATGGGTGCCTATAAATAAAATAAAGTATCGGTATGATGTGTTAAATGAAGTGTTGATAACAAATTTCTAACCTCTACTTAAAATCAGAATTTAAAATATTGGTCAGAGCCTTGGTTAAAAAAAAACATTTTTTGTCTATACTTCAAGAAACTTTGTTGATATTGGCGCTGTGCATATTTATTTACTTAAACATCAATTAAAAGATTATGTTAAGTGAACAATAAAATAGAGAAAAAGAAAAAATGATGTGTTATTGTTGTGAATAAAAGTGCTCAGTTAATCTAATTTTATAATTTTCTCATGGTGGGAGACGTCAAAATGTTTCAGAAGAGTTCTCAGTAAATATTGTGAAAATGTCTACGGATAAAAGTGCTCAGTTAATCTAATTTTATAATTTTCTCACAGTGGGAGACGTCAAAATGTTTCAGAGGAGTTCTCAGTAAATATTTTTCTACACAAGATTCAGATAATTATTTCAAAAAGTATACAAGAATGTTACGGAAGCTTTTATTATCAGAAATTCAAGATGTTTCAAGATGTTTTATATTTTAAAAGAATGGAGAAAGCTTTTTTCTCTCAATGATTCTTAGTTCATAAACTTTTGTGTTTAATTTTGCAAGATGTGTCTGATTGGTTATTAATTCAACTGGTTTCTAGTTAAAATTTCAACGAATCTAAGAGTTGAAAATATAATGTAATTATTATATAGTGATTGGCTTATCGTGATGGGCGCCAAATGTTTCAGAGTAGCTATCTGTTCTGTGAATTACCGTATATGAAACCATAATATATAAATTACTGTAATGGCTACTTTTTTATCTGCAACCAATATTTTAATTTGCTAGCAGATTGTGTTGCAGTAGTGTGGCTAGTTACAATGTATTTATTTTATAACTCTCTCCCGCTCCCCTCTCTTTCTCTCCCTCAACATATGTCAAACTCTGTACCAAGAACTTTAATGAGAGCCTAAATATTTTTTTTTTTAAACAATCAGTAAAGCAAATAGTGGCTAAGGCAAATGTATGAGTTTTCTCTGTATAATTAATCAACATCTGTCACACTCTGAACCAAGAACTTTAATGAAAACCTAAATGTTTTTTTAAAACAATCAGCAAAACAAATAGTATTATTAATGTAACAACACAATTTGTCTAGTCCTTTTATTTTTTCTAGTCTCATCTATTCAATAAGCACTCTCTACAAATGGTAATAATTTTTTTCATGACTGTACTAATAATAATAGTGTTGATATTTAAAACTTTCTACGAAAGTGTAAATAAGGCAAGTATAGAAGTTTTTTCTGTATAATCTATGTATAATCTAAATATAAAACTTTCTACGAAAGTATAAAATAAGGCAAGAATAGACGTTTTTTCTGTATAATATACTCTTTCTCTCTCTCTTCCCCCGCCCTCTCTCACCCTCTCTCCCCCCTCCCCTTTCTTCCTCTCTCTCTCTTAACATCCGTCAAACTCTGTACCAAAAACTTTAATCACAGCTTAAATATTTGTTTAATACAATCAACATGTTTAAAAAAAAAAATAATTCCTTAAGTACGTTACGTACGTTAATTAAACACAAGAAAGTACTGAAATCAATTATATTGTAGTCAAGTACCCATAACTTAACTTGACTGACATAATACAACTTTTCGTACCTACTCAAAAATATTCAGCTAGCGGGCATGAAGTACTATTTAACACCCAAGAGGCGTAATAGCTCTCATACTCCTACAAAACTTTATAGAACCTACGCACTTTACGTCCGTGTGGGCAAAAATTATTTAAATTATATATAATTCCCCCGCCCTCTCTCACCCTCTCTCCCCCCTCCCCTTTCTTCCTCTCTCTCTCTTAACATCCGTCAAACTCTGTACCAAAAACTTTAATCACAGCTTAAATATTTTTGTTTAATACAATCAACATGTTTAAAAAAAAAAAATAATTCCTTAAGTACGTTACGTACGTTAATTAAACACAAGAAAGTACTGAAATCAATTATATTGTAGTCAAGTACCCATAACTTAACTTGACTGACATAATACAACTTTTCGTACCTCCTCAAAAATATTCAGCTAGCGGGCATGAAGTACTATTTAACACCCAAGAGGCGTAATAGCTCTCATACTCCTACAAAACTTTATAGAACCTACGCACTTTACGTCCGTGTGGGCAAAAATTATTTAAATTATATATAACTATCTTTTACTTCGTCGAGTAAATGTATACTGAACAAATTATATGTATGTAGATTCAAATTCTTCATTGCAAATCAAACAAACGAAAGTTGTGAAATCAATTACCGATAGTCAAGTAATGCAAACAACTCTCCGAAACAACTGTATGACTGATCTCAGAAATATATTATTCTAATTTGTTCATTCTTCTATACAAATTAAACACAAGAAAGTACTGAAATCAATTTATTGTAGTCAAGTATACCCATAAGTTAACTTGACTGAGATAATAGAACTTTTAGTACCTTGTGTGTAAAATTACATTTCACGCCCACGTTGTAACTTCAAAAATATTCACCCAGCAGGCATAAAGTACTACTTAACGCCTAATAAGCGGAATAGCTCACATATTCCTACAACACTTTATAGAACCTACGCACTTTACTCCCGGGTAGACGAAAATTATTAATTAATTACTATTATGCCTTCTTTTTATTTCTAAAAATAATAAGAATTTTATCAGATATTTACGAAGTCAATGCCTATATAAAAAAATTACATAGTTACCAACACATCCCCATTTTTCATTATTTTTTCTCAATTTTGAAATTTCTATAATATTACGCATCTTGGAAGGACACGAGAAGTCTAGAGCTGCTCTAGCAGGGGTGGTCGTCCAATCTTCCATACATACTTGGCGGGCCCGACGGTTTGCAGTTTACCGGTGAGCTTTGTAAATGTAGAATACTAGATTTTTGCATATACCTATAAGTCCACCATAAATACCGTTTAAATATAATATCCCTACATGTACTGTGTGCATAATCATGATTTACTTTTATTACCTAAAATATTTTTCCTTGTGTTCGTCTTTTTTTATATGGGAATGAAATAAAAAGATACATATAAATTCATAGTCTATTCAAAAGAGCTTTAAATTTTACTAACTATTTTATGAGCCACCTATTTTTATCCTTTTCCCGCGTGTAAATATCATATGAGATCTTATATGAGTATTTCGGACATCAGATCAGATAAGACATCATGTTATGAGTATTTCGGACATGACATCAGATAAGACTCATATATGTTATGTCATCTGCAATTTTATATATTATGGGACCTCATATGTGATCTCATATGGGATCTGATGTCCGATATTCTCATATGAGATCTCATATGAAATTTTCATCTGTGTTTGGACTTTTCTATTTAAAAAGAGTAATATATTCACGGATCAGTATTTAATATCTAGAAGCAATTGATTTATACATTTTATCTGATCTTTAAACGTATGAATATTCATATGAAAATGACAATGTCTACACCTTAAACTGCAAACCGTCGGGCCCGCCAAGTATGTATGGAAGATTGGACGACCACCCCTGCTAGAGCAGCTCTAGACTTCTCGTGTCCTCCCAAGATGCGTAATATTATAGAAATTTCAAAATTGAGAAAAAATAATGAAAAATGGGGATGTGTTGGTAACTATGTAATTTTTTTATATAGGCATTGACTTCGTAAATATCTGATAAAATTCTTATTATTTTTAGAAATAAAAAGCAGGCATAATAGTAATTAATTAATAATTTTCGTCTACACGGGAGTAAAGTGCATAGGTTCTATAAAGTGTTGTAGGAATATGTGAGCTATTCCGCTTATTAGGCGTTAAGTAGTACTTTATGCCTGCTGGGTGAATATTTTTGAAGTTACAACGTGGGCGTGAAATGTAATTTTACACGCAAGGTACTAAAAGTTCTATTATCTCAGTCAAGTTAACTTATGGGTATACTTGACTACAATAAATTGATTTCAGTACTTTCTTGTGTTTAATTTGTATAGAAAAATGAACAAATTAGAATAATATATTTCTGAGATCAGTCATACAGTTGTTTCGGAGAGTTGTTTGCATTACTTGACTATCGGTAATTGATTTCACAACTTTCGTTTGTTTGATTTGCAATGAAGAATTTGAATCTACATACATATAATTTGTTCAGTATACATTTACTCGACGAAGTAAAAGATAGTTATATATAATTTAAATAATTTTTGCCCACACGGACGTAAAGTGCGTAGGTTCTATAAAGTTTTGTAGGAGTATGAGAGCTATTACGCCTCTTGGGTGTTAAATAGTACTTCATGCCCGCTAGCTGAATATTTTTGAGGAGGTACGAAAAGTTGTATTATGTCAGTCAAGTTAAGTTATGGGTACTTGACTACAATATAATTGATTTCAGTACTTTCTTGTGTTTAATTAACGTACGTAACGTACTTAAGGAATTATTTTTTTTTTTTAAACATGTTGATTGTATTAAACAAAAATATTTAAGCTGTGATTAAAGTTTTTGGTACAGAGTTTGACGGATGTCAAGAGAGAGAGAGAAGAAAGGGAGGGGGAGAGAGGGTGAGAGAGGGCGGGGGAATTATATATAATTTAAATAATTTTTGCCCACACGGACGTAAAGTGCGTAGGTTCTATAAAGTTTTGTAGGAGTATGAGAGCTATTACGCCTCTTGGGTGTTAAATAGTACTTCATGCCCGCTAGCTGAATATTTTTGAGTAGGTACGAAAAGTTGTATTATGTCAGTCAAGTTAAGTTATGGGTACTTGACTACAATATAATTGATTTCAGTACTTTCTTGTGTTTAATTAACGTACGTAACGTACTTAAGGAATTATTTTTTTTCTAAAATTCTACGAATAGTATCGAATATTTCCTTTGTGCCTTACGACATCGTCATAAGTAGAATGTCCTTTTCAAATAGATGAGAGTTTTTATCACGAGTTTTTTTTTTCTTTGAGAATTAAAATTTGACATCATTACGATTTTAAGATAAATTAGTAATAATATAAAGCAATAATTTTTAATATATTTCGTTTACTTATTTTTTTCTTTCGTTATGAAAATTCATGAACGGATTACAATAAAATTGAATATTTTTTACTTTAAAACTTTTATATTAAGTAACCGTTTTTCAAATAAAGTCGTTATTTTATGATACATCTATTTTAACAGAGATTCGGGGACATTTCATTAATCTTACTGATACTCACAAATCTAAGAATAGTTTTGAAAATTTTCATTGCATCTATTGACATCGTCATAATTAAAATGACCTTTTCAAATAGATCATAGTTTTCTACAAAAGCGTTTTCTTTTATATTTTGAATTTTTAAGCTGTCCTGTGTGATAACCACACCACAATGTATATAATTCTTCGCTTGACTTTGCGATTTTTTTTGAACAGCTATTGTGGAATATCATATTAATAGACATTTGCAGCATTCTTTCCAATAACACCGCAAAGTCATACGGGGAAAAATATACTATGGCGTGAAGATACTGTAAAGGTAGTTTAAAAATTCAAAGTTTAAAATGCTATTTACACAATGTGTCTCGTTGGCGAGAGTATGTCTCTCCCCCCCATTTCTCGCGGACTACACGCGACGCATTTTGCCTTTGTACAAAGCACTGCTGCTCTCGCGGGCTGACCCCCACTCATGCTAGTGGTAACAGCCTGAGAGATTGGACCAGATCAGCGCACACCTGAGCTGCCACTTCGCCTGTCCGTGGAGAAGATTGAGCCATTCTCCCTGAAGGTAGATAACCCTCTAATACCCAAAGCAATATCTAAGCGAGCGATTTTTTATCAAGTGATTTTTGATTTTCAAAAATTTTAATTACAGATCATTTAGATTTTATAGCACGGTAGTAATGTAACGTAATGCAGTAGCTTATAATAGCTTTCGTTTACTTATTTTTTCCTTTGATATAAAAATTCATAAATGGATTAGAATAAGTTCAAATATATATTAGATTAAAACTTTTTCATTAAGTAGCAGATATTAAAATAAAGTTGTTATTTTGTGATATATCTATTTTGTTGGGGTTTCGGGGCCGTTTGTTTACTTGTACAAATATTTAAAATTCTACGAATAGTTTTGAAAATTTCCTTTATGTCTCACGACATCGTCATAAGTAGAATGTCCTTTTCAAATAGATGAGAGTTTTTATCACGAGTTTTTTTTTTCTTTAAAAATTATAATTTGACATCAGTGAGATTTTAAGGTAAATTAGTAATAACATCAAGCAATAATTTTTAATATATTTCAATTATTTATTATTTTTCTTTCGATATAAAAATTCATAAGCGTATTAAAATAAATTTGATATTATTAAAATATTGTGGCAAAGTAGTAATATAACATAACATAATGCAATAATTTTTAATAGATTTCGTTTACTTATTTTTTTCTTTCGTTATGAAAATTCATGAACGGATTACAATAAAATTGAATATTTTTTACTTTAAAACTTTTATATTAAGTAACCGTTTTTCAAATAAAGTCGTTATTTTGTGATACATCTATTTTAACAGAGATTCGGCGACATTTCATTAATCTTACTGATACTCACAAATCTAAGAATAGTTTTGAAAATTTCCATTGCATCTATTGACATCGTCATAATTAAAATGACCTTTTCAAATAGATCTAGTTTTCTACAAAAGCGTTTTCTTTTATATTTTGAATTTTTAAGCTGTCCTGTGTGATAACCACGCCACAATGTATATAATTCTTCGCTTGACTTTGCTATTTTATTTGAACAGCTATTGTGAAATATCATATTAATAGACATTTGCAGCATTCTTTCAAATAACACCGCAAAGTCATACGGGGAAAAATGTACTATGGCGTGAAGATACTGTAAAGGTAGTTTAACAATTCAAAGTTTAAAATGCTATTTCCACAAGGTGTCTCTTTGGCGAGAGTATGTCTCTCCCCCCATTTCTCGCGGACTACACGCGACGCATTTTGCCTTTGTACAAAGCAGTGCCGCTCTCGCGAGCTGACCCCCACTCACGCGCTCTCCACAGCGCTCGCTTGCGTTCGTAGCGTATAGCTCCACTCTGAAACGCCGGCCGTGTATAGTCTCGTGACGAACGTCGTAAAAGCTAGTGGTAACAGCCTGAGAGATTGGAGCAGATCAGCACACACCTGAGCTGGCACTTCGCCTGTTCCTGGAGAAGATTGAGCCAGTCTCCCTGAAGGTAGATAACCCTCTAATACCCAAAGCAATATCTAAGCGAGCGATTTTTTATCAAGTGATTTTTGATCTTCAAAAATTTTAATTGCAGATCATTTAGATTTTATAGCACGGTAGTAATATAACGTAATGCAGTAGCTTAAAATAGATTTTGTTTACTTATTTTTTTCTTCTTAATAAAAATTCATAAATGGATTACAATAAATTCGAATACATTTTAGATTTAAAATTTTTCATTAAATAGTAGATTTTAAAATAAAGTTGTTATTTTGTGATATATATATATATATATATATATATATATATATATATATATATATATATATATATATATATATATATATATATATATTTGTACGAGTTACGGGGCCATTTGTTTATTTCTACAAATATTTAAAATTCTACGAATAGTTTTGAAAATTTCCTTTTTGTCTCTTGACATTGTCATAAGTAGAATGTACTTTTCAAATAGATGAGAATTTTTATCGTGTTTTTTTTTATCTTTAAAAATTTAGATTTGACATCATTGAGATTTTAGGGTAAATTAGTAATAACACCGTGCAATAATTTTTAATAGATTTTGATTACTTATTATTTCTTTCGATATGAAAATTCAGAAACAAATTACAATAAATTTGAATATTTTTTAGTTTAAAACTTTGACATTAAGTAACCGATTTTCAAATAAAGTCGTTATTTTGTGATACATCTATTTTGACAGAGATTCGGGGACATTTGTTTAATCTTACTGATACTCACAAATCTAAGAATAGTTTTGAAAATTTCCATTGTATCTCTTGACATCGTCATAATTAAAATGACCTTTTCAAATAGATCATAGTTTTCTACAAAAGCGTTTTCTTTTTAATTTTGAATTTTTAGGCTGTCCTGTGTAATAACCACGTCTCAATGTATATAATTCTTCGTTTGACTTTGCGATTTTGTTTGAACAACTATTGTCAAATATCATGTTAATAGACCTTTGCAGCATTCTTTCAAATAACACCGCAAAGTCATACGAAGATAAATATACTATGGCGTGAAAATACTCTAAGTATTGTTTAAAAATTCAAAGTTTAAAATCCAATTTACACAAGTCGTCTCGTTGACGAGAGTATGTCTCCCCCTCCCCCGCCCTTCTGGCGGACTACAGGCGACGCATTTTGCCTTTGTACAAAGCACTGCTGCTCTCGCGGGCTGACCCCTACTCACGCGCTCTCGACAGCACTCGCTCGCGTTCGTAGCGTATAGGTATCACTCTCAAACGCCAGCCGTCTATGCATCTGTTTTCCCGCTTATGCATACGCTCCTGCACACATCACGTGCGGGCTCGCCCGAACGCTTCTCGCATTGGTCGTCGAACGCCTGAGCTCGCTCCCAACCAATGAGAGGAGCGAACTTGCGCGCCCGCACGAGATGTGTGCACGTGCGTACGGATGCATACGCGTGCATACGGATGCATTCGTGCTTATGTGGCAGGGGCCTGAGACATTGGAGCAGATCCGCGCACACCTGAGCTACTACTTCGCCTATCCGTAGAGAAGATTAAGCTAGTCTACCTGAAGATAGATTACCCTCTAATACCCAAAGCAATATCTAAGCCAGCGATTTTTTATTACGTGATTTTTGATCTTCAAAAATTTAAATTACAGATCATGTGGATTTTATAGCACGGTAGTAATATAACGTAATGCAATAGCTTTAAATAGATTTCGTTTACTTATTTTTTCTTTCGTTATGAAAATTCATGAACGGATTACAATAAAATTGAATATTTCTTACTTTGAAACTTTTACATTAAGTAACCGATTTTCAAATAAAGTCGTTATTTTGTTATATATCTATTTTTTTAGATATTCGGGGCCATTTGTTTACCTCTTCGAATATTTAAAATTCTATGAATAGTTTTAAAAATTTCCTTTGCGTCTCTGGACATCGTCAGAACTTGAATGTCCTTTTCAAATAGATGAAAGTGTTTATTAAGTGTTTTTTTGATCTTTGAAAATTTAAATTTGAGATTATTTTGATTTTACATCAAGGTATTAATAGGGTTACAATTCGGTTTTGCGCGTAAAAAGGTTACAACTCCTCTTTACCCGTAACAAGGTTACAATTCGGCCGCTTCGTTTTTCTTTGACGTTTGAGTTGGGAACCACTGTAGAAATATTAACAACTGTCTCTTATTATTTTCGCAGAGAAAATTTCGAATGACTTCTTTTCAAACGTGATCGCTTCTTGGGAGAGCCTTATATTTTTTTTCACACTCTGTGCGCAAAGCTCGATTTTGCACACGCTCTAATAAAAAATCATGCCCTAAATTAAGCTTCTCGCACGTCGTGTCACAAAATTGTGTTCGATACTCGAGTGAGAGAGTGATTTTATCCTCGTGTGGCCTTTTCACCCTCGCTTCGCTTGGGCGCAAACGTCCAGAGGATAAAATCGCTTTTTCTGTCCTACGACCGGAAAGCGCCAACTTTACGGCTGCGGCGCGAAACGAAGTTGCCGCTTTCCGGCGTCGTTGAGCAGAAAAATAGTATACACACCTTGGCCGGTAAAGATGAAAGCCTCAGATCACATGTTTGTCAACCTCGGCTTCGCCTGGGCCGACAATTACATGTGATCTGAGACATTTCTTATTTTACCGGCCTAGGGATGTAATATACTATTTCGCACTTGTATCGATTTCGAGCAACGAAACTGCCTTACCCTGGGAGTGCAGTGATGAATGATCTCTCTCAATTTTGAATAATTCATTGTATTTTAGTTCGTATTAAGTTAATGCGGCAGGATTAGCTCTGCTGGCTAAAATTGAATATGACCTTTATTTAAACGATATTCATGTTTATACGAAAATCTACTGTGATTTTTGCAAAATATGCAAAATGAATAGTAAACTTCACAACCAAGTTTCGTCTAATTTTTATTGTATAACTATGACGTCAAACTCTATAAATTAGGCAATAAAGCTCAATCATTTCATATCGCATTATTCAAAATATTTATATATTAGTATTTACGTACTTTTCATCAAATATCAATTCCAATCTTATACACTTGTTACGTAATGTAGTGCTATTTAGCTATTTGATGAAAATTATGTGAATACTAATATATTAATATTTTAATTAATGCGATATAAAATGATTGTGCTTCATTGTCTAATTTATAGATTTTAACGATTTTAAAAACATCTGTTGATTCATACAATCTAACTGAGAAAATTATTATATCCCTTAAATTGGGCGTGCCTATTATCATATTATTTAGAAAATCTTTATTAAATAATAGTACATTAAGATTCAAGTGTCTTAAGTGGCACTTTCTGGCACGGCGAGTTACGCGCTCGAGCACAGCGAGGGCGCTAATCGCCGACCCAGAAAATGTCATTTAAAACACTCGTATCGTATACTAATTTGTAGCACTGCAAACCGTAAGTCAGCTGTCACGCCTATCCGTGCCTTAAGTAGCCCTTTCTGGCACCGTGAGGTTAGCACACGAGCGTAGCGAGTGTAATAAGCACGGTGCCAGAAAGCGCTACTTACCGCTCGAATAGGCGTGATTTAAGTGTGGACTTAAGGTTCTATGGGCTATGCTATCTGCGTAGAATGTCAGTATTACTAAAAATTATTAACAATTAAATATAACACCTTATTTGCTACTTTTTTATGAGATAAATTTAATAAATCAAATGAGCAATATAAGCCCCTAAAATAAAAAATCGGATAATAATTTTTAAAGTATTTCGATTTTAAAAAATTTTATGTTCTAAGATTTTTTGTAATAGTATTTACAACAATACCAAATCTTTAAATTTTATTTGATTCTTGATTTTTTGGTCTTATGTTGTTCAGCAAAGAGTTATTGACAGACCGAGTAACCCAAAAATTAAAAACCAACTTTATATTATAAATAATTAAACATTTTAAAGTGTACAGTCAACTTAAAAAATGAGTTCTTTATTCATAAAACTAAAGTTTAATGAAAATATAGGGCTTATTTTTTATTTTTGAGTTAGTGGGTCTATTAAGAACTCTTTACTGAACAACATAAGATCAAAAAATCAAGAATCAAATAAAATTTTAAAATTCGGTATTGTTGCGGAAATACAAGTATAAAATATCTTAGAACATAACATTTTTGAAAATCAAAATACTTTAAAAGTTTTATGCGATTTTTTATTTTAGAAACTTAAACTATTGGTCTTTACACCCTTCAACATAGTTTTAAAATAAAAAATAGAAAAACAAGCCTATATAACTAATTATTGGTACTTTAAACAAAAACTAACTTTTGATGCCGATTGTATAACCAATACAACCTTAAGTCACGCAGTGCTATAATAGTACATTTCGATACTAGTGCGAGGATTTGATTTTCCCCTCGTGTGACTGTTTGCACCCGAGCGAAGCGAGGGTGAAAAGGTCACACGAGGAGAAAATCAACTTCTCACACAAGTGTCGAACCGTATTTTTTGACACGACGTGCGAGAAGTGAGATTTTTGCACGCATCGTTTAACGCAGCATGCGAGAAATCGAACTTCTCGCACGGAGTTTCAAAAATACATTTATGAAGTCATAGTTATGCAATAAAAATTATACGAAACTTTTGTTGTGAAGTTTATTATTGATTTTGCATATTTTTCAAAAACAACAGTAGATTGTCGTATTAACATGAATATCTTTTGAAAAGACATCAACGTTCCTGCCGTTTTGACCTAATAAGAAATAAAAGACAATGAATTATACAAAATTGCGAGATCATTCATCATTGCACTCCCAGGGTAAGACAGTTTCGTTGCTCGAAATCGAGTATTACTCCCCATTAATGACAAGATGAGCGTATTTTTAAATGTCTTTCTTCACGTTAGATTCTTAGAATTAAAGGTGTTACAACTTTTTCTCTGGTGAAAATATAAGGCTCTCCCGTAAGAGACAGTTTTTAATATCTCTACAGCCGTTCTCAACTCAAACGTCAAAGAAAAAACGAAGCGGCCCAGTTGTAACCTTGTTACGCGCGAAGCCGTGTTGTAACCTTCTTACGCGCGAGGCCGAGTTTGCAACCTTCTTACGGGCGAAGCCGAGTTGTAACTTCCTTACGCGCTATATATTAGTTTGTACTGTAATTTCTGATTTCTATTATTACAGATATGATTAGTCGTTGTGCTTTATCTGTGCTTTCGCATTTTGGAAGCTTTAATCGTATGGTTTCTTTTTCATCTGAAATAGCTTTCGCAACTAATGTTGATTTTTTATTTCTTTTATTAGTGTAAATATGTGTTTGTAGTTTGGGTATTGTTCAATTATTGCATTAATTTGAGGATGTCTTCACAGTTTATGTATCTAGATTGTTTAGCCATCAATGGATGTTTGGTACTACGTTGTATTTAATCTGGAACATTTCTAATCTTATTTCCTCAAAGAGGTCGGAAGAGCGCCGATAAAATGGATAGTTGGCTTGATCATTATTGTAATTAAAATTTTTAGATAGCAGTTTGTAGGCTTGATTCTTTGGGCTGGAAATCAATCTAATAGTGTAGTTTATGGTTAGTTTTTGTCTTCTTAGTTCCAGTAATATTAGTTGACTCTCTCAGAGAATACTGTTGATCGGATTAGTTCTTAATGCTCCTGTGATTAATTTAGCGGCGGCGTTGAGGCCGTTGAGTATTGGGTCTAGTTTAGATACTTTGTATGTGTTGGTTAAGAATTTTTGGTTTGCACCCCAATTTTTAGCCACTAATACTTTTAACCACACTAACCTTCAAATCATAACTTCAATATGATTATTCGGTTCTCGTGGTATAAAATACGATTCGAAACTGATGCGTAAGAAGATTTTTGGCTCATTAATTAATTACCTTTCGCATCCGTATCGAAATGTACTATTAATAAGTTCAATCTGTTGAGGCATGATTTTCTTAGATGCTCTGTGTGCGCTTTCCATTTGAGTTTATTGTCGAAAATAATTTCCAGAATTTGTATTTCATTGCCTACATTAATTTTGTTTTTTCTTAGTATTACATTTAATTCGTCGTCTTTGTTTTGTTTTTTGCTACATATTACAGATTGTGTTTTATTTTTTGAAATTTTGAAGCCGGCTGTATTAAAGGAGTCATCGTGTTGAACGATGGGTTTGTTGGAGTAGTTTTTGACTAGTATTTAAGCTTTTGCCCTTTCGAAAAATTTTGATATCATTGGTGAATATCGTATATTTGACAAGCTGTTTAATATTTTTGATAATGTTGTTGATTACCAATAAAAAAATGGTTACACTTATGACCGAGCCTTGTGGCCGAGCTCTCTTATAAATAATGTATGTATCTGAATATGTGTTGTTGACTCTGACTTGAATGCTTCTATTGGAGTTAAATAAAATATGTTACCGGTTATAATCTATAATTATTCGGCGACATATTAGGTCGTGGGCTTTCTCCATATCTAGGCATAGTGATACCATGTGTTGGTTATTCACAAAAGCTTCAAGAACATCTTATTCTAGTGTTACCAGGCAATCAGCTGTAGAGTAATTTTCTTGAAAATAGCTTTGAGCTTTCCAAATTATATTATTTTTTTCCAAGTAGCAGCGAAGCCTTTTATTGATGAATTTTTCGATTGGTTTACACATGTAGATGGTGAGAGCTATTGGACTAGAATAACTGTCGATTTTTTCCAAATATTTTATTTTTTTCTTTTAACTCCATCTTTATTAACAATCTGTCTATGATGACAATAAGTTAATAGTTAACATTATTTCTACAATAACATGAAGGTACTTCTCCAGTGATCTGTACCAATTAATTAACATATATACATATATCTATACATATTTACATATTTGTTTCATTTACAAGTATAATTTGTTATAACAGACTTATATTTTTTGAATCTTGAGACCCTTGAGGTTTCTGTTAATAGATTTGTAGCTAGGCGATTTGGATATTGACTTATTCAGTTTTTATATTTTCGGGAGAAAGTTTGAACTTCTTGTTTAACTGACAGTATATTTGTATCTTTGCTTATTATTTCATTAGGTGCAAACTACGGGGCGTTGAGAATGTTTCTTAACGTTTTGTTTTGGAATCGTTCAATAATTTCTATGTTTGAGACCGAGGCTGTTCCCCACAGTTGAATGCCGCAGGACCACACAGGTATTATTATAGATTTGTATAAAATTAACTTATTTTCAGTAGAGAGTTTCGATTTTCTATTCAACAACCAGTACATACTTCTAATTTTGAGATTAAGCTGTTTGCGTTTCGTCCAGATATGTTCTTTACAAGTGAGCCGACGATCTAAATGCATTCCAAGATATTTTGCTTTATCATTTTGAGGTATAGGTTATTCGTTTATAAATATTGCAGGACATGTCTCTTTTCATAAAGTAAAAGTAATTTGAACAGATTTGCTTTCATTAATACTAATTCTCCATACGTTATACCACTGTTGTATTTTTAGCAGTTATTTTTGAAGGCGAAAAGAAGCCACCACTGTACTTGAATCTGATGCCAGAATAGTATATCATCGGCGTAAGTGGCGATAGTAATACCCTCCGTATGAGTTATATCAGCAGTATAGATTAAATACAATGTTGGGCTTTAACTTGAAATATTCTATTATTTATATATGATTTTAGCAGGTTAAATAAGTTATTACCCTGTTGAAAATATCCATGTGGATTTTACATTGATTTCCACATGGAATCCATATGGAATCCATATGGAATCTATACGGATTCCATATGGATTCCACGTCGATTCCATGTGGAAATCAGTCCCAAATCGTCCTGTGGATTTCCACATGGAATTCCATATAGATTTCTATATGAATTTTTCTACAAACATTTGTAAAACAAAATCCGTATGGATTTCCATGTAGATTTCCATGGAGAAATCCACGTAAAAACGATATGATCCATATAGATTTCCATTTGGATTTCCATGTGGTAATTTAAATGTTTATAAAAATGTTTATTTATAAAATTTAAAAATTTTTTTACTAGGGATACGTTTTTTACCATATCAGTAAAGCATAAAAAATTATAAACTATAATTTCCTCTTATGTAATTCTTCGAAAAGATTCTACAGTACTTGTTGTCAAAAATATGTATCCTAGTAAAAAAAATATAACAATTTTATAAATAAACATTTTTATAAACATTAAAATTACCATATGGAAATCCATGTGGAAATCTATATGGATCATGTCGTTTTTACCTGGATTTCCCCATGGAAATCTACATGGAAATCTATACGGATTTTGTTTTACAAATGTTTGTAGAAAAATTCATATAGAAATCTATATGGAATTCCATGTGGAAGTCCACAGGACGATTTGGGACTGATTTCCACATGGAATCGACATGGAATCCATATGGAATCCGTATAGATTCCATATGGATTCCATATCGATTCCATGTGGAAATCAGTGTAAAATCCACATGGATATTTTCAACAGGGTAGGTAAAAATCTCTGAAGTTTAAAAAGTAAGCCTTCGTGTCATACCTTGTCAAACGCTTGAGCTACATCAAAAAAGACTGCGGTACAATACTTATTTTTTTCAAATACATTTCTAATTTCAACTGTCACTCTATTGACTTGTTCTATCGTGGAATGATTACTACGAAAGCCAAATTGATGGTCAGGTATTATTTTCTTGATTGCTAATATTTTATTTAATCTCTTGATTATTAGTTTTTCGCAGACCTTCGATGATACTGACAGTAGGCTAATTGGTCTATACGACGTGACAGATTCAGAATTTTTACCAGGTTTAGCAATAAGAATGATTTGCGCGACTTTCCATTGCGTAGGAAAATAGCTTAATCGTAAAATCGCATTCATTAAAACAGTGATGTATCGAATTGCCTTAAAAGGAAGTTGTTTGACCAATTTCCCATTAATACTATCGTAGTCGGGACATTTTTTTGTCTTTGAGTTTTTTGATAATATTAATTACTTGTTTGAATTTAATATTTTTTAATTTTATGTCTGTTTGAGTAAGCCTTAATTATATGTGAGTAAACATGCTGCGGGTGTTAAAATAAATTTAAGTCACACACAGAAGTAAATTGAAAATAGAAACTATATTCACAAAGTCACTTCTTAAGTAAATTACAAAATTTGGTTTATAAATACATTACAAATTCGTTGAAAATTAACATAAATTGAAAAAGGAGTTTAAATTACACTGAGGTTAATGATTTGTATTTGAGTAGTGTGTCCGCAATTCCAAACTATGAGTGCACATTAATAATGGAGTAGTAATCTCTTACTCGAGACAACCAACCTGTGAGTTTTGAGTCTGTCTGCAACTGAAATGAGATTGTCCGTTGATAGTCGCTTGAGTATTTCCTGACACTCCCTCCTGGGCTCACACACAATGAAGCTGTTAAAATGAGCAATGGCAAACAATTATAATTGAATTGCTGCCTTGAGTTTTTCTAATTCACACATGTTCACTTTTACACTGGCCGCCGGTGCCAACACGTGGTTGGCAACATAACCTCTAGTATTGTGAGAGATTTTACCTTGCAATAGAGTCGATTGTACTAATCGTCCTTGCACCTTGAGTATTGCGTGAGTGAAGGGTGATGCGAGTTTCCAGTGAGAGATTGAGTAGAGCCTGTGGTGAGTTGATCCAGTGTCGATTTGAGCCAGTGAAATCCGTTGAGAGATACCGATGAGATTTTCAGGTGCGCAGTGGAGAGAGATGCTCCTCGTGGCACGGCTGAAGAAAAAGAGAGAGCGAGGCCTTGAACGCTTCCGTCTTCTTGGCCTTCACGATTCACTTCGCGAATCAAATCACAATCTCTCTCACATTTGTATGTGAGAGAGCGAGAGAGACCGAAACAGCGCGAATTCACCTTGTGAATCAGTGTAGTGTCTCGGCTGTTCCGCCGAGAGGCCGCGAGGTGCTGCCGCGCCGTGGCAGCGCCGTGAGTCGTACCGAGCTGAGCATAACCGCGGGAATTCAAATTACTGAATTCCCAAACAATGTCCTCTATGTGTTTTCTTCTCATTTCCTTGAGTGCTTTTTGTTCTTCTTCTACACTTTTACAGGTTGGCGTGCAAAAAACATTTCTCAAGTGTTTAGCGAAGATTGCAGCCTTTTCTGAATCCGTTCTTGCCCAATTCCCATAATTTTTTTTGATTGGGGGAACAAACTGTTGTGGACGTTTTATTCTTTTTATTGCTTTCCAGAGTGCGTAGTCGGTAGTCTCAGTGGCTGTCAGGTTTTCTAGATAGTTTTGAATGGAATCGTTTTTTTCATCCTGTAAACATTTTTTAAGTTCTTTAATAGCTTTATTGAGTTTCATTTTATCTAGGTTGGATCTGCTACACTGCCAGATTTTTTTTAGATTTCTTTTTTCCTTTATCTTATCAAGAATATTTTTAGAGATATTTATTGTTTTTGTTTTCTGCACGTGTATAGGTGTCGCTAATTTAATGGCTTCGTGTATTTTTATATTAAGCTCTTCTATTGCATTTTCTATATCTTCAGCAGTTTTGAGCGAAATGTTACACGTAATTTTTTCATCTAAGATTGCTTTATATGTTTCCCAATTAGCTTTTTATTGTATAAGAAATGGTTATTTTGAATATATTCGATTTGCAAATTTAGCTTAAGGTGGCTCATGCGATTTCTTATAAAAAAGCAGATACATCTTAAACTTAACAAATATGTTCTTTAGACATTAAACTTTCGATCTCCACTAAGAAAATTGTAGGTTAACGACCAAATTATCGAAAAAACTGAGTTTATAAATAGGTACGTTTAACACATAACCTTATGGGAATGAACAGTTTATTGTAAAAAAAACAGTTTTTAATGTACAATATATGAAATTAAAGATTTTTTTGTGAAGAATCTAATGATATCATCAGAGAATTATAGGTTAACGACCAAACAAAAGATATTAACAATAAACGTTACAAATGTGCTACTGCGCATGCGCACTGCGACCAATCATATAAATGTAGCGACAAATTAGCAAAGTTTTTACTTATTTATAAAATCTTTTTTTGTTTGAACATTTAGAAGTTATTTACAATAAATTTACGTAAAATACGTTAACTTAATTTGGCAATAATAAAGAAGCCCCTTGCGGGGCCCCGACTTGATACGGCACCAAACGCATAAGCCACCTTAATTATAATTGGTGAATGATCGGAAGTTAAATCATAACAACATTCTGCAATGAAGTTATTTGAGTTTAGTCCTTTTTCTACTGCAAAGTCAATAAGGTCCAGTAGTAGTTTCCTGTCAGAAGGCCAATATGTTGGTTCTTCCGTAGAGATTGCTATGAGATTTTCTGCTTGCATAGAGGCATGTAATTGTTTACTTTTCGGATTTGGATTTAGTGATCTGGACCCCCACCGAGGATGTTTGGCATTGTAATCACCACCTGCTATAAATCTATATCCTAAACTTCTGAAAAATTTAGTAAATTTTTCTTGACTTATTGTGTTGTGGTGGGCAGTATATGGCAGAAACAGTGAAAGATCTGTATCCTTCCTCAACTGTAACATTAGTAGCCTGCAAGAAATCTTTACAATGATTTTCATTTTCCTAGTGTTTGATTTTATTTCTGATGATTACCGCTGTACTGCCTTGAGCTTTGCGGTCTGGATAATTTGTAGTATATACTGCGTATTGTGGAATTCTTAGGAAATTGTTATGAGTGAAGTGAGTTTCAGATATTAGCATTACATCAATATTTTGATTCCATAATTCATTTTATTTTGTTTATCATCGTGGTGAGAAGATGGTATCCATTCTAGTCATCAGCTGGCACACCATTTCTTCCAGATGACCATTATTTATGGTTGAGAGCTCTTGGGTCGGCGTCTGTTTTGGTTCGTGTGTATTGACAGCATTGCCGTTTGCTGCCTGTGCATAAGATACGTTTGATCTAACGGTGTTATTTCGAATTTGAATATTAACATTATTGTCGACGGTATTTTGGGTGGTATTTTTTGCTCTTAGTGCTGGATATAATTTTTGTTGCAACTGTTTTCGTACGTCACAACTCTTATAACTTGCTGGGTGATTCCCGCCGCAATTTGCACATTTTACATCTGATGTTTTTTCTTTAATTGGGCAATCGGATGTTAGATATTTATTCGCGTACTTTTTACAGACAGGGCACTTAAAACAATAATTTTTTTGTATGTCCGTATTCTTGGCACTTTAAGCACTGTGGTATATTCCTTTTCTTTCATGGAGGTTCAAAACTCACAATAAGATTTAGTATTTTATCTGTCTCATATATTTTTTATTATTATCTTTTGACGCTAATTCGATAAAGAATAGCGGTAGTGGTTTTTGGGTTATTCTTTGTCTGATGTTTGTTTTGTGTGGGGTTGCAGTACGAGTCAAAGGTGAGCTAGCACGAGCCGAAGGTGAGTACGTTTGCGAACCGAAGACGAGTACTCCAACGCCACGAGGTCAAAAAACCCACTTATCCCTTGGTGCACACCATATTTTTTGTACCGCAAGTATAGATTTTTGCGTTTTTTCAAAATATCGATGATTTTCTTAAACAATCTTGAAAACTCCATTCAAAAACGACAGCAGGCGCTTTTCGATTTTTACCGCCCGCTACTGCGAGCAGCGGGCGCTTTTCGATTTCTACCGCCCGCTACGGCGAGCAGTGGGCGCTTTTCAGTTTTTACCGCCTGCTGGTCGACAAGAGGTCGCTTTCGGCTGTTATCAATAGGTTCAAAAATCGCGAAAATCGTGCTTGCGGTACAAAAAATATTTAAACAGCAAAACCAAAAGTCAAACATTAAAATCAAATAATAAGTAAAAAACCGCTGCCAATTCATTGGTACGTAGCTTCCTCAAACTTAATTTACTGATTCCTTTAATTAATTTTTAATTCCAATATTTAAAATTTAATACTTCAGAAAGACAGAAATACCAAAACTCCAACATAATTTATTCAAATTTGTATAGATTATACATTTTCACAAAATTTCACATACATAAAATATATATCACATTGCCTATAAAGGACCCCGCACACAATGTATGGAAAATAATCATTCGGTCAAATTGGATCAAACTTGGGGAAAAGATAGATCTTGAGGTCCTGAACAAAAGTTCTCATGGGCAAAACCCCCCAAAATTTGACCGAATGATTTTTTCCCATACATTGTGTGCGGGGTCCTTTGCAACTGATATTTAGAGCGATATGTATTTGAATGTAATTTATAGCGTTCGAAACATAATTAAATTACCCATATTTTCTAAAAGAAATTAATTTTCTAGCTATCACGGTTCTTTTGTTATTAACAAAAATGTAAAAATTTAAAAATTAAAAAAAATCCTCAAGAAATAGATTTTAAAAATGTCTAGAAAAATTTTAACCTCAAATATCTCTGAAATTTATGAACCAATCACTTTGCCAAAAGAGCTCATCCGAGAACTATCAATAATATACGTCTACAATGAATTTTGAAGCGAATAAGACAATTTTACTCTTGTAATGGTTCAACATATAAAACTCATTTTTTTTCATTTTTCAATTTTTACGTTTTTGTTAATAACAAAAGAACCGTGATAGCTAGAGAATTAATTTTTTTTAGAAAATATAGGTAATTTAATTCTCTTTCGAATACCACCCACCCCATTTAGATACATAGAGCCGTTCTCGAGAAATTACGATTTAAAAAAAAATTGAAAAAAATTTTAGCCTCAAATATCGTCGAAATTTATGGATCAATCCTTTTGCCCAAAAAACTCACTCGATTGGTATACAAAATCTACCCCTACAAAGAATTTCAAAGTGATTAAGCCAATTTTACTATAGTTATTGAACGACAAAAAAAATCACTTTTTTTTATAAATCATTTTTTTTCTCAAAAAATAATGAATAAAGAAACCTAAAAATTTAGTAAGTTATAGTACTTAATATCCTTTATAACCAAAAAAATATTCATGTTAATATCTTTTTTTAATTTCGAAATATAACCTATTTACAAAAAATTACGTTTTCATCAATAACTTATGACGAAATATAGCTACCGACTTTTTTTTTTTTTTAAATTGTAGATAATTGTATCCTACATACAGAGAATTCATGATATATAAAAAATATTTGTTCTAAATATTTAAAAAATCGAAAAAAAAAATTGTGCAGCGCCCAGCATCTCACTGGGCTGTCGAACACATGGCGGCTTTCATTTTTGATATCTTTGTTAATTTTTTAATAGAAAATCTAAAATTATTAAACATTGTCTATATGACCATTAAAAACAAGAAAATCTTTGTCAGCCGAGGGCGTCCTGGTCGAACGCTTTGATCGGGATGATGAAAGGCCCGTCAGTCATGAGTGGCTACGCAGCAATCTTTCATCGTCTCGATCAAAAACTTCAACCAAGATGCAGTACGCTGACAAATATTTGCTTGTTTTATATAGTTATATAAATGAAGTAAGAAAATTTTAGATTTTTTTTATAAATATAAAAAATTAAAAACGCCACGGGTTTGACGCGGCTCGTGAGACACGGAGCGCATGCACATCATCATTGATCGTTTCGATCAAAGTTTTAGACTAAGATGCAATCAGTTGATGAAGATTTTGTTATTTTAAATAACCATTTCAGTAAAGTACTAAAATTTTAGTTTTGCTACTACGATTCAAATTTTTACATTATTTTGGCTTGTTATATGAGTAGTTGACGTATGACCTACCCTTATCTAGGCGTCTGACTAGCATTGCTTACAAGGAGTGTATCTCAGATCCGGGTCATGGAACCTTTCTTCCATGTCCCTCAAGATTCGTAGGATCTTTCTTCTTTTACCTAAAAATGGAAGCCTGTGCGATAGTAGACCCTAACGCTTTGAGGTTTCTGAGATACAAGCTCTTGAATTATTTAAAAATTGAATGGTATTTTACACTAAAATTACAGTTTTGGCGGGTGAACCTTCCTCTAATACCTATAAACAATCATACAGACATGATTACTTGCTTGATTATGGTATCACATAGTAAAATGTATAAAAATCTCTCATGAAAGTATCCTTAATTATTTTATATTACCTTATTTAATGACGTAAAAGCCCTTAAATTGCTTATTTGGGGATAGAACCTTGCATTTATACCTGTAAATAAGCATTCAGATATTATTATCACTTAAGTTATGGTTTTATATGGTAAAATATATTATAATTTTTCAGAAAAATACTATTGTTAAATTTACATTACCTTGTTTGAAGTCATACAATGCCTTCAAGGCGACCAATGCCTCCAAGGCGGCAATTGCTTATATTGCAATTTAAATGAGAAATATTGGGAAAGAAGGCATGGTATGACTTCAAACAAGGTAATGTAATTTTAACAATAGTATTTTTGTGAAAAATGATAATATATTTTACCATGTAAAACCATAACTTAAGTGATAATAATGTCTGAATGGTTATTTACAGGTATAAATGCAAGGTTTTATCGTCAAATAAGCAATTTAAGGGCTTTTACGTCATCAAATAAGGTAATATAAATAATTAAGGATACTTTCATGAGAAATTTTTATACATTTTACCATGTGATACCATAATCAAGCAAGTAATCATGTCTGTATGCTTGTTTATAGGTATTAGAGGAAGGCTCACCTGCCAAAACTATAATTTTAGTGGAAAATACCATTCAATTTTTAAATAATTCAAGGGCTTGTATCTCAGAATTCTGAAAGTGTTAGGGTCCTAGTATCGCACAGGCTTTCATTTTTAGGTAAAAGCAGAAAGATCCTGCGAGCTGGTGATGATCCATGACCCGGATCTGAGATATACTCCCTGTTAGTATTTTACAACCTCTAGTTTACGTGAAAAAATTTTAACTTTGCTAATACGACTTCTTTTCACTATGAAAAGTGGATGTTGCGTACGATATGAAATTTTGCGTACGCTACCAAATTTCTCATACGCCACGAACAGTGGATTTCGTGTACGCTATTAGATTACATTATGAACTTTAACCTGGTCGTAGGACTTCTTTATAACGTGCGAAGTTTATGGTACACGTCACAGTTCGCGTATTTTGCCCAATGTAAATTTAAAAATTTTGTAATAACGGGAACATCATTGATGAATATTAAAAATTTATATAATGCTTGATTTTATTTTTAGAATAACAATTATAGTCTATGCGAAATGCCGTAGTGTACGCAAAATTCTGTAGCGTATGCCAAATCGCGTAATATACGCAAAATGCTGTAGGGTACGCGAAGAAATTCTACCTCTCACTTCTGCAAACCATTTTTCTTTAAACAAAAATTTATGTGCGCGAAAAGGAATAGAGTTTTGCCTACTTACGCTATTTTTTTTTCGCGTATAGTATGGAGTTCCACTAGTTACATTATATTTTATATTTGATCAAATATGTTTTATCTGCCTTTTTGGAAAAGTTATT
The DNA here is from genome assembly GCA_036365515.1 of Torymus aiolomorphi. Classification (NCBI taxonomy): domain Eukaryota; kingdom Metazoa; phylum Arthropoda; class Insecta; order Hymenoptera; family Torymidae; genus Torymus; species Torymus aiolomorphi. The sequence continues at coordinate 148,393,364 of CM070873.1, forward strand.
ATGTTACAATACTGTTCATTTATTATTTTTTCCACATATTTTTTTATATTTAGCCTTATTTCTTAAATTAAAACGTGACCATGCCAGCATGACATAGGAAACACTCGCCTGTCGATTCAATTTTGAAATTAGATAGAGGGCGAAAAATGCAAATTAGTCATCGTAGTAAGAAGAAAAATATTATGTAAGTTAAGAAGAGGTACAACTTTTTTGTAATAATATGTTATGTAAAGGATTTTTTTGTGTAGAAAGTAGCATACCTGAAATACTAATCGAAGTGTGCATAGCCACTGCTTCACACAACATTTAATTTTCTATTTTGCAGTTAATTTGAACGTTAATTATCAAAGAAAAATTAAAATGAATAAAAATTGTTGGATGTAAGTGAGTTTCGTACGGGTATGTATCCTGATAGAAATGTTGACCAACGGTTGGCAAACTGATCATTTTTAAATTAAAAACGTCACACCATGATTACGTTGCTACTGTCGACGAAAAATAACTGTTTATACATGTGAAAATGTTATATTATAGAATCTTTAAAATATAATCATAGCTTTAAATAGTGCCTTCATTCGATTAACATGCTAACCAACAAAGTTTATTTTCTGCCGGCTATCCATACTATTTTTTTTACTCAAAACAAGAGTACATATTCTATGGTCAAAAGATTTCAACGGGACTGCAAGAGTTGTTTTTCGCTATTCAAAAATGAAACCTAGTATTTCATCGGCCGAGAGGAGAAAGGGAACAACTTGGTCCCTCGCTAAAAAATAGGACAATTTGGTCGAGCGCTAAGAAAGGGCACAATTCGACTGAATACTAACCAAGAAAGAGAGCAACTCGGCTGAGCGCTAAAAAAGGGGACAATTCACAAGTAATTTTTGTACATTAATGGACGCCGAAGTCACGTCACGTAATTTTTCAAAGTTTTCTCTTCGAATACAATTAACCGATTTGACATATATTTCGGAGAAAATTTTAAATTTATATCCGAAGCGTGCATAAGACTTTAAATTTAAAAAAAAATGAAATTTTTTCATTTTCATACTTTATTGGTTATGTTACCCAGGCAAGTTTTTCAAGGTTTTCTCGGCTACTAATTGATGGTTTGAGTTACGATTTTGTTGAAGCACGCACAAGTCTAAAAAATCTAAATAGAGAAGAATTTTATTATACTTATAATAAATTGACTTCGGCGTTCCGTAAAGTTTTTAGTTGACAACCGATCCAGAGATTTAAAAAATATTCAATTCATACACTATTTCTTTGCAGCATGCAATAAAATCAATATTTAAAATTATGTAAATGAAATAAAAGATTTATCATTCAACTAATTTAGGATTCACATAATAAATTTTATTTATGAATCAACTAAATTAATGTTAAATTGATAAATCTTTTACTAAATAAAATATTTTGTGTATTTTGATATTTTGACATAGTATAATAATAGTTAATACACATAATTATTGTTGATACTACTATTTATATACACAAAAAATGAAGTCCTTAAATTTGTTTGATATTTTTCTGATGCATTCATTAATTTCATAATTGAAATAGCAAGTTTGCTTTCTAAAAAAATGTTCTACATAAGGAAGACAGATTTATTTATGCGTAAAATAATAAAAAAAAACTTGAAATTATCACAAGAATTGTTCTATAGAATCCATATGAATCATTACACATATATTTACGTAAGTATATTTATATAATTAAATTACATACATATGAAGTAAATATCGTCGCTCCCGAATAAAAAGGGGAAAATGAGTCATCTCAGCGTCTGGTTGGAAAAGGAGTCATCTCGGCGCCCGGTTGGGAAAGGTGCCATCTCAGCGTCCGGTTGAAAAGGGGGACCTTTGATTGAGGTTTTCAGCACTGCCAAAGTATATTTTTCGAAAGAGCTTTATATCACTTTATATAAAAATAACTACTGTATAAAACGATATAAAACTCTTCCGAAAAATATACTTTGGCAGTGCTGAAAATCTCAATCAAAGGTACCCCTTTTTAACCGGACGCTGAGATAGCACCTTTTCCAACCGGGCACCGAGATGACTCGTTTTCTAACCGGGCGCTGAGATGACTCCTTTTTCAACCGGGCGCCGAGATGACTCCTTTTCCAACCGGGCGCTGAGATGACTCCTTTTCCAACCGGACGTTGAGATGACCCCTTTTTATTCGGAAGCGACGATATATTTACATAATATGGAAACTCAATGAAAAAGAGGAGCATACGAACCATCTCCTTTCTTAGCGCGCAACCAAAATCTCCTCGTTCATAGTGCTTTGCCGAATTGTCCCGTTTCTTAGTGCTCGGCCCAATTCTATCCTTTCTTATCGTGCAGCCGAGTTGGCTTTCTCCTCTCAGCAGACAATTTCTAATTCTACTTCATAAACCTTTTTCTTAAGATACGCACGCTCTCCAGTACAAAGTATATAACAAGTCTTTCGCGCACGCAAAAGAAGCACCAAAAAGCAAGTTTCGCGCACTCCCTTAAAACAAAATTTTATAAAAGTAGATAGGAAAAGCTAAAGTTTAAGCCATGTTTGGTCCATATCTGAAGAAAAAGCGATTATTAAGATGGAATTAGGAACACTGGGTTTCATTTTATTAGATACCTGGCGGTATTATTCTGTAATATTTATCACGTGTTATTTTCATATATGGGCATTTCTTGGGACTTAAAATGTAACTATATTTTCTACCAATAATTTGAAGCCAATGGTAAGAAATAATGTTTATTAACCGATATATTTACATTCACACATCTTAGATACATCAAATGCAGCACGCATTTATGTAGCGGTACCGCTAAAATTTCCCGCTATAACATGGTAATTGAAGGTGAGAATCATTCTGCGCATTGTTCTCCGTCGGAGATCCTGCCCCTTATCATAAGTTTTAAGAGATCCATAAAAAATATTCTCAAACAAGAATGGCGAAGATTAAGGGAACTATTTGATGAGCAAGCTATCAAACCTGAGTAAGTATACATTCAAATTAAGATTGTTTTTTTTAATAAATCATACTTCGTAGTGTGGTGTTCTAACAGTGTAAAGGAGGCCCTTCCGCGACTCCATAGCCAAAGTAGCACTAAGTGAAGAGGTTACCTAAAATTTAAGAAAACCATAGTTGTAACGTGATTTATTTATTTAAAATTATAGAGATAGTCAATGTATTATAAATAAGTGTATTTAACACGACTAAGATAAGTTTTTTCATAAAATATCGATATTCTAGAAACTAGATATTATCACTACAAACAATTATTGATAGGGGAAGGTGGGGCGATATGGGTACTTTCGGTTTTAAAAATATTAATCGAACTTTGAAAAATATTGTAAAACGCCTAAAGTATTCAGCGATTCTCCATCTACAAATAAATATATTTCATTATTTATATGAATGCTGTAACGGGATGGCTAGTGGGGGAAAATCCCAACAAGCCACAGGCCAGCGATGCCCTAGAACACGGTGCCGCGGGTGTCAGACTAAAATGACTTGCCCGGGGATCTGCTCCTGGAATCCCGAAAACAACGCGAAGATCGCACACGAACTTCGCTTTCCAACTAATTGGATCGCTGAGTGAAAAGCGCGCGCTCGAAGAGTAAAGCGCGCGGCCGTTATGCTCAGATATGAAAACGACCGGCGGAGTCGTTTTCCCGCGGAGGCGGCGGTATCCGGGAGAAGGACAGGTTGTAAAGAACAACGCGACGAGTAACTAGATATCACAATATATTTACAATTACTAATCTCTACAAGCACAACGCCTGTGCTGATTAGAACAAAGAGTTATTTCGCGCGCGACCGTTAACATTCAAACGCGCGAACTACACGGCGCGCGGCGAAGCTGCTATACTCGAGCGCAGTGTTAAGTACGGCGAGCTGACACACACTCGCACGTACACGGCACAGAAAGCTTGCACGGGGCGATTTCCGTGCAAGCCTTTTACATGGAATACGCGAGATGAGAATATAACTTACCGATCTAAGGAGCAGCCGGTGCACTCGACTCTCTCTCTCTCGCTCTCTCGGCAGTTGCGCGCTCGCTCTCTTTCTCTCTCTCGCTCTCGCTTATAAGGGTGGCAGTCTGGCTCGCTGTCGTCTCTCGCTCGTGGCACAAGCTGCACGGACTTGCCCTCTCTCTTGTTCTCTCGCTCTCTTGCAGGTCGGCGCCTCCACTCTACACTCGCGATAATAAAACTAAATAGCACGGCGCGGACACTAAAATCTGAGAGATGGCAAGCTGACGATGTGCACAGCACGAGAGTATACACGAAGATGGCTCCCTTTTCTCGCAGGAACCAGTTAGCAGCTTCGCGACGGATGACGGGCATTTTACGCGTCACGAGACCGATTCGCTACGCGCGGCGCGCCTCGATTCGGCTGCGCAGGAGTTGCGCGCGCGCGCTCACTACCTTCGCGCGGTAGATTAGAATCGCGGCTAGACACGCGTTACAATGCAAACATATTGAAATGTATTAATATAACGAAGGCGATCACTGGAAAACCCATATCGTCCCACGTGGTTTGCAGGTGGGGCATAATGGTTTTTCCCGTATAAATCAAATGGAGTCAGGCGACCATATTGCTAAAAGATTTCCATGTAGGGCGATATGGGTACTTTATTTTTTAAATGATTTATACTTGACTGTTACAGTTTCTACCACTTCAAGTACATTTGTTACAACTTTAGCAATAACCAAACAAAATTGCAGTGTAAAATAGTTTTTCATTTTTTAAGTATCGCCAAAATCCATTTCGCCCCATCTTCCCCTAAATCACTGGAATATTTTTTGTTTCTCAGCCGATTTTAGTTTTGAAGGTCTCATTTTGTTCCTTAAGTAATTTTATGGGGACTCGCCAAAGGAAAAATTCAAAATTGTTCAAAACCCACAATGTTGTAGCCAATAATAAAATATATAAATATTTTTTAATCACGTGGATGAATTACAAACAGCTATAACTTTCTGAGTTTTTAATAATTTTGAATTTTTTTCAGTGCTTAGTCGCCACGAAATTACATGAGGAACAAAATGAGACTTTCAAAACGAAAATCGGTTGAGAAACAAAAAATATTCCAGTGATTTATCAATAATTGTTTGTAGTGACAATATCTACTTTCTAGAATATCGACATTTTGTGAAAAAAGTTATCTTAGTCGTGTTAAATACACTTTATTTACAATACATTGACTATCTCTATCATTGTAAATAAATAAATCACATTACAATTATGTTTTTTTTTTTTTAATTTTAGGTATGTTATTTTTTCCTTGTGCCCATTTCGAAAAATGCAATTTTACACCCACAGCATCGAAATAGTAGATTATGATACGCATCAGTGTCATACAGTATTTTATGCCACGAGAGCCGAATAATCATATTAAATTCATGATTTTGAGGGTAGAGTGGTATAAAATAATGTTCCTCCGGGATTTCGTCGGCCCTCGGGCTCAGCGATCGCACATGGGTGCAAATTTTTACGCCCTAGGTACGAAAAGTACTATATTGAAAAAAGGCTATCTAGGCTCGCGCTTTGAAAACCCTTCTATGTCGGGGTGAGCTGCGAAAACCCTTATATCTCGAGGCGAGCTTCAAAAAACCCTCTGCTTCGGCTCGCGTTTTAAAAAACCGTTTATCTTGGACCAGCTTTTTTCTCAAATTTCATAATGCACTATTTTAAAAGACGATTTACTTATAAATAATAATTCAAATGAAATATTTATGTATCACAAGTTGCGCTCCGTTGTATAAGTATAAATTTGTATTATTATCTATACATGAATCGTTTTTTTAAAATAGGATAGGACTATCGCTACAGAATTTGGCGAAAAAAGTCTGTTTGAGATAGAGAGGATTTTCAGAGTTCACCGTGAGATAGAGGGTTTTTCGGAGCTCGCGCCAACATGTAGGGGTTTTCAAAGCGGCAGGCGAAATACAGGTTGTTTCGAAGTTCGCACAGAGATAGAATGTTTCTCAAAGCGCGAGCTGAGATAGCGTTTTGTTCCTCTCAGCCAACGATATACAATTGTATCCATACTCCATAATCAGAGATGCGCTACTAACTGTAAAAAATATCATTTCTAGCTCGTAGGATGATTCTCGCAGTTGTTGCGAATATACCATTGTCTATTTTATGAAAGTGTGTCGTTTAATTATTACCGGGACAGAGTTTCATAATTATAGATATACTTAAAAGTTTTGCGTCATTTCCCCCCTCGAATTATTATTGAAAAATTTGTTTAGATACCCTGGTAGAAATTGTCTCTATCGGAAATGGCCAGGAAAATAATAAATAGCTAGTAAAAATAGATAATTTCTGGGTAGTGATAAAACGATTTTTCCGGTCATATTCTCTATTTAATGGAGATAACACAACCTTAAAATGTAAACACGAATTATTGGTATTTAATTCGTTTATAGTACTGTTTCAGGCGATACAAACAAAAATAATGATTTTTCAGTTTGATTCTCTCTCACTCCTCGACATAATAGAAAGCCTCTTATTAGCCATTTTTGACTAAAAAAAACTGGCCAACTTTAGTATCTTTTAAATACTCATAAATAAGCTAATGTAGATTTGTGAAAAGACTTATTCTATCATTCTGTCTATTAAATGGCGAATATGAAAGAAAAAATCATTTCATCGATAGATAGAAATGGCCAAGAAAAGTGTCTAATTTTTGGCAATTATTGAGGAAACTAGCTATTTATTAGGTAAATAATGTAATCGATTTCCACTAGGGTAATTACATAATTTGCTCGAAATTTTTAATTTCGTTATAGGCATCAGTTAGCTGCTCAATACGTAAGCTACGAAACCTTAAAGGTTTCTATGAAAAGATGGAGAAATGGAGTATATCCCATTACTCCACGGAATGTCACTGAATTTGGTGATCAATTAATAAACCTACATAATGCCAACCTGCTGAGGAATAATAATATTCAATTAACATGTACTGTTATTAATTCTTCAAACAATGAAACACACTTATTCTTCTGTGACAAAAACGTCATAAGAAGAGAGTTCAGGAATGTGGTTCAAATTTTAATTGATGGAACGTTTAAAACCACACCACGGCTTGAAGGCGTGTATCAGTTAGTCACAATTATTGGCATTGTCCAAAACCATGTAAGTTGATCAAATAATAGTAAAATTTTATGAGTCGTGTTACGAAAATGGATAATGAATTATACCAAACGAATTCTGTGGCTTCCAGGAATAACCACTTATCTCCATTTTTCATGATTTCGAGTAAATCGAGTTTGTAGTTTCGCATCAATGTTCTAAATCAAGACAAATGAGATTGAATGCAATACTGCATCTATGAATACTAATGAATACTAATCTAAATAACATATATATTACTATATTAACTAGACCAAATAGCGTTCATGCCTTATAAAACGACTTTCACGAATGAAGAAAAATTTCAGTGGAGTTACGTGGGTTTTCCGGTCTCAATGGCAATTATATTGTTTCGATAACTATACATGCTAACAAGGAGATGATCAGGGGTTCGGGTCCTGAATTTGGCTAAAACTGTAGGAGGTTCTTATTTTTGACAAATAATGAGACACGTGTCTCAGGGTTTTTGTGAATGGGCTTTTTTTCCGAGACTCAAGCTATTTTATGTCTAAAATGAACAATTTTCGATAAAAATGAGGTTTCTTTCTTTAGTAATAGCTTTTTGAATATTTCGGTCATATAAATGAGATAAAAAGTTTATAAAAGAAGGCAAAAAAAGCTTTAATTTAAGCTGTGTTTCATAAAAAATGTCGATTTTTAAAAAAGTTATAGGCTATTTAAAATAGAGTAAGAAAATCACGAAAAATTTCTCATTTTTTTTCAAGCATTTAACGGGTGGTATTTTAAGCTACCTTCTTACATTATTTTTGATAGCCTATAACTTCTTTAAAAATTGAAATTTTTGAATGAAACGCAGCTTAAATTAAAGCTTTCTTTGCCTTCTTTTATAAACTTTTTAGCTCATTTATATGACCAAAATATTCAAAAAGCAATTACTAAAGAAAGAAACCTCATTTTTATCGAAAATTGTTCATTTTAGACATAAAATAGCTTGAGTCTAAAAAAAAAGGCCCATTCACAAAAACCCCGAGACACGTGTCTCATTATTTATCATAAAAAAGTATCTGCTACAGTTTTAGCCAAATCCAGGACCCGCACCCTTGATCATCTCCTTGTAAGTATCAACTATCGCTCACGAGAGCTTTTAGGGGCAAAAGTATATACTCTTTCTAATGCAGCTACCTTGCTATGGGTATACTTATAAGAATAAGGAAAAGTGGAGTTGTATCGTTTTTCCAGGATATTGGATAATAAAAAGTGGAGTTATATGGTTTTTTCAGGAGTTAAATATATAAAAAAAAAATAAAAAAAAAGGAGATGCGTGGTTATTCAGGGAACATGTTGAAAAAAAATGGAGTTATATAGCGTTTTTCCTTGTGTTTATTCAAGACAACAAGTGTACTTTAGTAATTTCTGTCACGATTACATGATAGAAGACTGTTCGCAGATAAGAAATAAGGCATAAAACCTATTTTAAAAAGTATGTCACTTTCGTGCTTTTTCCGGGAAGCCACGGAATTAAGCATAACCAAAGTTCATCATACCCAGTGTATCTTTTTTTGTTTATTTCGAGAGAGTCATTAAGATATTTTTTTTATTTTATTTATTAGGGTATTCCAATGGCATGGTGCCTTATGTCAGATAAGACCGAAATATCATGCAAAGATGTGATTAAAGAGCTGAAGCAATTATTGCCTTACGCGAAAGTGGAAACTATCATGAGTGATTTTGAAGCGGCATTGCGAAATGCATGTCGCTTCATTTTTCCAAGGGCCCATTGTACTGGCTGTAATTTTCATTTTGACCAAGTAAGTACAAAAAAATCTGCTGTTAATTGAATTAAGTCACAATGACAGTCACTACTTACTTTTTTTCTTTTTTATTAAACATGCTAATAATAATTTTTTTATATCATAGCCGTAAAATTCGTTTTCTCGGACAGTCCGTAATACTCGGTTTTTCGGACTGTTTTTATTTTACGGACACGCATCCGTGAAGTCGAATTTGACACCCAATAAAAACAATTCGTAAAATCGAATTTTACGGCCTACCATATTAGAAAATATTGTTCGTCACTCGGCCGTATAAGATTTGAAGCCTCGTGTGATCAAGTATCAGTCGGACAGGCTGCGGCCTTGTAACGAAAAATACTAATTCGTTATAAGCCGGAAATCTTTTTCTTTTAATGCATTTTTTATATTTGATATAATACTGCTAGTATATTTACACTTAAATAATACTAAATTTTGTGGTTAGAAACTGTATAATTAATTTTAAATTTTCGCTCCTCTTATCCAAAAGCCAATAACATATCAAATCTATAGAGGCTTCACTTCTTCCGGTCATTACTTGTTTAAGAAGGGACTTTGTATTGCAATCCGTTTTGAAAATTTAATGAAATTTTGCTTGTAGGCTATTTTTAGACGAGTAAAGAAACTTGGTCTCATCAGCTTGGTGAAAGAAAATAATGATGCCAATGTATTTTTGAGAGAGTTGTTAGCTCTCGCATATTGCCCGACGCATTTGATAGAAGATATGTATGAGATGATCAAAGAAAATCTGTCACCCAATTTAAAAAGGAAATTTGGATCCCTTTTTATTTATTTTGAAGAGTATTGGTTGGGTACAGTTAAAGCCGCAAATTTTTCTGTGTATGGATTAGTAAGGCGCACAAACAATATTTGCGAGTCATACAACTCGCAATTATTGCACAAGTTAGGCGCGCACCCTTCTCCATGGGATTGGCTTAGTAAGTTTTTCTATTTTTTTTTTATTATTTTCTATGCTCACGAAGCTATGTGTACCCAATAAAGTTAATCTGTGAAATTGCATTTTTAATAAATAGTACATTGTGTAACGATGGGAGTAAATGAGATATTTTAAGAGAATATGAGGTGTTCAGCACGAGTGGAAGCCACCCGAAACAAAGATAAATGCTGAAAACATCTGACACGAGTCTGAAATAGTCTTTCCTCCCGTGTTAGACACTGTAAATTTTTTTAACGTGAGCATGACAGGGCTTTTTTATGCATGGAAATTGGTTAGGTGACTGTGCATTTCAAGCCGTGCACAACACAGTTATTAAATATTATCTGCCGCTACAGGAGAAAATAATGATTACCTTTCGCTTTTTCGAAACACACTCAACATGCGTGATTGTCTATTTAACTTACAGTCATCGAAAAAGGCTCAAATCCTGCTTTTGTTCCAAAAATGACATTGTTAGATAATTATAGAATAATAAATGAAAATAAATTCAATGGAAATAAATTGACATAGTTAACATTTCCAGTTATATTCTTTCTTTAACCATTTTCATGTAATTTTCATGTTACTTTCAATTGATATTTTTACTAATTTACCAATTGTTAATAAGGTTATTCTAAACTAACGAGGAGAGGGTCAGGCTTCCGGAACCCAAATTTTCTTGAAACTCGTAGAGGTTGGTGTCGGTACCCAATAATGAACCTCTGTAGAGATATAGACCCTAATGTCTTACCTAAAAAAGTTAAAGCCATTCTTATTTTCCGCAAAAGCAAAAATTTAAACAATATTCAATGTACTTTTACTTTGACCACTGCTTGCACTACAACAAACATATATACAATAACTCATATTATTGAAATATATATGAATTCTGTAAAATATATAGAATCAAATGAAATGACTCATTCAAAAATAGTGTTTTTCGTAACAAGGCCGTAAAATGGGATTTCACAGACCGAGTAGTGATCGCAGCGCACGAAGACTGGTGAAGCTCGTCCGAGTGTAGCTCGATCACACGAAGGCGTGAAATCTTACGGCTGAGTGATGAACATTTTTTTTCATATACGTATCCGGAAAATTCCATTTTACGGGGCTCATTTGCCAACGTAAACATGCAATTACACGTGCTTGGAACCGAGTACGTGAAATTGCATTTTACGTCTGCAAATGAGTCCGTAAAATAGAATTTTACGGACTCGTATATAATAGTACATTGTGCAACTAGGGAGAAAAGTTAACTTTTTCTAGCAAGGATGATAATTGAGCACGAGTGATACATGAGTGCTCAAAATCATCCAACGAGTCTGAAAAAGTCAATTGCTTCCTTGTTACACATAGTACTTTTATAGCACTGCGTGGCATAAATCCGCATTTATGTCACGCCTATCCGTGACATAAGTAGTCCATTATTGCACCGTGCTTATCACCCTCGCTATCGCTCGGGCGATACTGCACGGTGCAAAAATGGACTGCTAATGGCACGGATAGGCGTGACATGGCGGATTTATGCAGTCAGTGCTATAAAATAATGTAAGATACACGTGTCATAAGTCGTTCTTTATGGCACGGCGTTAAGCGCACTCGCTACGCTCGGGCGTTTATATACGCCGTTCCGTAAAGTGCGACATATGCCACTAGTATCATAATGTACTATTACGGCATACTAGGCATAAAGTACGCGAATATGTTTATGGGTTGCGGGCGTAAAGATGAACTTTACGCTTGGTGGGCGTAAAGTAAGAAATAGAAAAATATTTCTTTACTTAACGCGTATTAAGCGTAAAATTCAATTTTTCTTCCGCAACCCATACACATATTCGCGTTTTACTTTATGCCTAATATAACGAAAAATAATGTTCGCAACACGAGCTTAAAACTTTACGCTCTTGTAACGAAAACTATTATTTTTAATAAGTGCATGAATAGCACCTTTCTTTGGAATATAAATCCCGCTGTAGCGGGAAGAAAACTAGTAGCGTGAGGCCAAGCTAAATGCTCGAAATGCTCGATTTTCCATTCACTTTTCTACGCAGAGAAAGAGCCTTTTTTATGCACGTGTTGAAAACAAAATCTGAATATACTAAATTTTTTGTGATATTTGAAGGGTCCAGGGGAAAAAGGGGGAAACTCGATTTTTTCATTTTTTTCAAAAAAAGAAAATTTTCAATCTTTGAGATGTGCTGAATAAGTCTGTCTAGGTTTTATTATGATAAAAAGTTCTTAATTTTTTTTTTAGATGTTCCATTTAAAATTTTTGTATTTTATTGAAAGTCAGCAAAAGATTGAAACATATACTTTAAGTTTCTCGACAATTTCATTTTTGCGAGTTTCCCCCTTTTTCCCCTGGACCCTTCATTTGCATTATACTGCTTTATACTGACAATCTTAAATCAAGTGCCAGAGCTTCTTCCTTCTTTTCATAAGGGCATTTGTTTCTGGTATATGAAAATTTTATTTTATATTGAAAATAAAATAAAATATGGAAGAAAAGTCAAGAGGATTGGTGATTAAATACCACAAATTCCAAACAATCCATTCTTGTCGACTAACATGTCTATTTCTATGTTCTGAAAAGAATCGAAAGTACAAACAAAGAATCTATTTATTAACAAAAAAGTGAGACATTACATAATTAAGTTTCCTCAAAACTTTTGAGGCCACAATCTCATCTGGAATGGATTGTTTGGATTTTGTGGTATTCAATCACCAATCCTATTGACTTTTCTTCAAACAAATTTTATGTTATTTTCAATGTAAAATAAAATTTTTATATGCCAGAAACAAATGCGCTTATAAAAAGAAGGAAGAAGCTCTGGCACTTGATTTAAGCTTGGCGGTATAAAGCAGTATAATGCAAATATCACAAAAAAATTAGCATATTCAACAATATTTTTTTTAATGAATTATTTGACTTAATTCTTTATAGTTTACAGAATTTATGTATATTTCAATGATATGACAAAGGAAAAATACATTGAATATTGTTTAAATTTTTTGCTTTTTTGGAAAATCAGAATGGCTCTAACTTGTTTTAGGGAAGGCATTAGGGTCTATAACCCTACAGAGGTTCATTGTGGGGAACTACACCAACTTCTGCGAGTTTCAAGAAAATTGGTGTTCGGGAGGCCTGGCTATCTTCTAGTAAGTATTTAAAACAAAAATATTATACATTTATATATCAACTAAATTTATGTTCTTCAGAATTCTTAAATAGAAGTGTTTTTAGAAATTTTTAAATCAAAAACAATTTTTATTAGACTTAAACAGTAGACTTTATTGGGTTGACTTTATTTTATACTTGATGGTGATGAATGCATCTCGCATTCTTAATAATTGAAACATGTTTTATTATTAATAGCCAAGATCTTAAAACTAGCATTTAATGCTTCGGCCGACATCAGCCGTTTACAAAACGGCTGCACGATTAGTAGGCAGCCTCGATACAAAAGTATATATAAGCATCGAGAACTACAAAGAGGTAAATAATAGTACATTACGCAACTATCTGTTCGTTTTATTAATGCTTAATCTTTATTTATCAATCAGCCTGGAAACTTTTAAAAAAGGGATCAATTACACCTGCTGAATTCCTACTTAGAGCAGCAAACTTAAAAGGTGAATTGAAATACGGAAATTTGGATCATAAAATCGCTGAATGCGATACCTCGAGGGATGGTCCAGATTTCCAATTGACAGAGACGCCACCAGCTTTTGATAACAGTACGTATATTTTGCACATTATTATATTTACACGTAGTTAAGATGATAAAACACTCAGAAATATTGTTTGATCCTATGTAAATTTTGCAGCCACTGATAAAGACTTTGACACAACAATTTTTGAGGATAGTAATAATGAAGATGAGAGCGATGATCAAAACATCGCGCACTTTCATCGTAAGTTATTTTTATTTCTAAGAAAATATATTTATACTGTAGACAAATTTTACTCAGAGTTATAGCATTTTCTATTTTGTGACCGGTTCGCAGTTTTTTGAGAAGAATATCCAATGGATATTCATGAGACAGCGCCTAAATTACTTAAAATTTATGCAGATATGGCACAAAGAGTTGAAAGTGTAAAGTTTCTCTCAGAAAATATATTTTTTTATGGAAAAAACTACTTTTAATTCATGAATTTTATAAATTTTTATGCTTTTTTGTGGTTTTTAGTTTTTACAAAAAAAATTGACCAAGCCAAGGTTATATCTTCAACTCTTCGTGCCATAACTGCATACATTTCAAGGAATTTAGACTTTGTCTCATGAAACTTTTAAGACATTATATCATTATTTATAATGCTTAGATACAAGTAGAATCTGCAGCGGATGTTATGAAATAGAAAATCTCAATTGAAACTTGAAAAGCTAACATTTTCAATATAAATAAAGGAAGTTTAATTATAAATGCCATTAATATAAAAAATAAAAAATAAATCTTTTTATATAAAATTTTAAATTTATATTATTTAAAATAAATAAATAACTTATTCTATTAAAATTAAAAAATAAATAATATATTAAAATTAATAAAGGTAAAGAAAAAAATATTGTACATAATATTATATATATTCTAGCATTAATTCCAAAAGTACATAAGTACACAAAAGCCGATAAGACCATTTTTTGAATCATCACTTGATTTCACATATTACATTAAATATCTTGAATTAAATCCAATATTCTGTATTTCTCGTATGCTAGGCAGACTTGTCACTGAAATATGCAGGTGAATCTTGATACTAATTTAAACACGTAACTCCTTTGAATTGAATTATATTCTGTAGTGAGATCAACTTAATGATCTTACTTTCATCTCTCTTATAAAGATAGATGTATTTTTATTTTATTACTGCCTTTTTCTTCAAACATTTCAATGAATTTTGTCAGAATATTTGTATTTAATTTTCATACAGCCTTCTGTATTAAACTGAAGTGTTACGTCTGAAGGCTATCTTTGAGTTCACGGCCTGCCTGTGTTACGGACCGGGAGAGGTTGAGTTTGTGTAATGCCCCTTATACAACCTCACGCAAAAACTGTGCGTGCACCCAAAAATTACTAGATCTTGCTGTAATTTCAAACCTGATTGGTTGATGCAGCGAAATCTAGTAATGTTTGCGTGCACGTACAGTTTTTGCGCGAGGTTGTAGAAAGGGAGTAAAAGATTAGACTTATGATGCTTGCGTGGCATGCGTGAAGTGCCCTCTATTCACTCAATAGTTTAAAAAGCATTTTACTTTATACACAGCGTGCCTGAAGTGGCTATTTCACACAGGCGTGTGTGAATAGGGCACTTAATTCACCCTCGCTACGTAACCATCATGTGTCAAAATTCTTACAGGGAGTTTAAAAAAATATGTTAATAAATGTACAAACATTTTCATAGGAGCTCGTGGCCGAAGACCTCTTGCGTGCAACAGAAATGGTAACATTTAATTTTCAGAAACATTTTCTTTATTTTCATTAACATTTATGGTCATTAAGGTTGTCATGGGTATACAATCGGTGTCAATAGTTGTCGAGATATAAAGGACTTCGAGTCCACGCTCCCTCATATTTCAGGAACATGAAGAACAGATGGCGCCTCTCTCCAGCAGAGTAGTGCAGTGGACTTGCCGCTGTGCTCTCCCCTACCGACGCCGTGCCTGCTGCCGCCGTGCCTGCCGACGCCGTCGCCGCTCTGCCGCTCGCGCACTGCCTGCGCTCGCTCTCTCCTCTGTCAACTGCCGAGCTGTACAGACGCACGCTACTTCTCCTGCTCAAGCTGCTCACGCTGTTCACAATATTATTTCGCTGTGACAAATAAAGAGCTGTGCTCAATTCAAATTCAAAACGCCTACGCCTTCCAATTATTAATCCACTCCAACAGGTTATCGGCCCGGCAACGCCAGGAAGGGTTTATTAGAAGTGTGTTTCGGTAAGTACCTGAGTCCGTTTTTGACTAACTTGAGACGCGCGGCCATTTTGAAATAGTTCGTGTGCGGGAATCGAGATATAGACGCAAGATTAGTTTTAGACGGTTAGACTTAGATAAAATTTCCTTGAAGTGTATTAGATTAGATGCCGGAATAAAGAAAGTTACAGTAGAATAGATATCAATATAAAGAGATCCGCGAAAAAGATGTAATTTTATTCTCGAAATAAACTGTGGCGTGGGGCTGGCGTGAAACGCGAAATATGTGCACGCGCGACATTTCCCAGAAGCGCATCGTTTCTGAGAAACTTAATAGAAGTTAGGAAGTTAAGAGTTTGTTCATACTTAGAAATAAAGAGAAATAATTTCAAAAACAAATAATATACAGTTTTTTTCGGATGTTTAAAAATGAGTTGTTTAATAGAAGCCAGACGAAATTGAAGTAATAGAAGCCAGACGAAATAGAATTACTCTCTCTCAATCAGTCGCGCGCATACACGTATACACGCAATTCGCAATAAAAACATCAAAGTAAATAAACACTGGAATGACAACATGAGGCAGAGATGATACTGCCGTGCAGAGGACTCTCGACCTCATGTTAGTTTCTAATTCTTAGTGCGTGTCGCGTTAGTGTGCGGCCGGCTCTCCGACATTATTGGCGCCATTGCTGTGCGTATCGTCACGTTCGGAGGGAACACGAACGCGGGCCCGGGCGTTACGGGAATAGAGACTAGCTTGGAACCAACTAGACTTGCTGTGCGGTCTAGCTCGACGATAAGCAATATTATTTTATTACATATATATAAAACTTTAATTACGTAGAATAAATATTTAGCATTTGCAGAGTTAGAAGTTTTTTCTTTGACGAGAATGTCGACTGGAGAGAGAACTCCGGAAAGGAATCGTGAAGCTGTCGACGAGCAAAGTAATTCTCCTTAATATACATATACATATATATACATATATATATATACTTACACTTATAATCAAGCACATAAATGCTTTAATAAAAATAAAAGTCATTCATTCAGTGTTACACATGCTTACATATTTATATAAATAAATTTATAACAATATAAATCTTTTATTTATTGAAAAATAAAATTAGAAATAGAATGTAAACAGTTAATTAAGAGAAAATAGAATACAGATCTGTCCAATTTTTTTCGAGCATGCGATAATTTTTTTTTCGGCATGCATTTAGATAGATGAAATAAAAGACCAAACATTTATTAGATCAATTGTTTACAATATTTAGATGATAACAACAACTCAGCCGCCAACAGCCCACACACACCAGCTGGCCCACCACCAAATAGGGTAAGAGGCCCCTACTTCTTCACGAGCCCGTCAGAAAGGGCAAGGATTGAGTTGGAGGAATGGCTTATCCTAATGCGACAGAACGGTAGTAACCAGCAAAGATTAATGGCGGATATGAAGGTGCTGCTGGAGGGCCAGCAGAAGCTAGCCGAGACATTCCTCGAGATCGAGAGGAATACAGTTAGACGTCTAGAAGTAAACCCACCCTTATACAATTCCACCACCGCTAATATAGAAGATAACACAAATTCAGACATTGACGCAAATAATTCAGTAATCCAGCCGGGTATATTGGGGGAATTAAATGAAACATTTAAAAATTTGAGACAATCCTTAGAAGCGAAAAATAAAAATACTAAGTTGAATGTTAAAAGAGATTACAAACTTACCCAAAATATAGCAATAAATGTCTGGCTGGACTACTTGAATTCTGAATTAAGATCAAACGACCTGCTTAATGTCATTGATGACACAGTAACACAAACATCTAACCTAGAAAAGCATGACTTAGAAAAGAGAAAATCCTTAGTTCGGGATATTATTATAAACCATTTAGATGAATATTATCATAAGAAAATTTTAAATATAACAGATCCAAAAGAAATTATAAGAAAAGTAAAAGAATTTCGAAAAATAGAATCTAATGTTACAGCTTCTTCGCTCAGAGCACAACTGTATCACATAAAAATAAATAACAAGGAAAAAGTAAATGATTTTTGCGATAGATTTGACACTATCATTAGAGATTATGAAAATTGTGATACGGGGATGCCACTGACAGAAGAAGAAAAGAGATCAGCCTTTTACCAAGCTGTATCCAACAACTATTCCGAACTAAGGTCAGCTTCTCTAATTCGCAGACAAGCGGAAAACAAAGAAATGACATTAGACGAAATAAAATCATTCTTGTTACAGTTAGAAGCTGAAAAGAAGAATTTAGAGGAAGGAAACAAAACCACTAGAGTAAACATAGCCCATGCTTCGTCGGAAGGGCGCGCGGAAGGACACAACCGGTGTTTTCGGTGCAACCGACCCGGGCACGTGGCCTCCGCGTGTCCTCTGGCAGAGTATGGGTTGTGGTTTTGTTACGTCTGCCAGGGTGAAAAGAAGCATAAGGGAACCGACTGTCCCAATAAAGGGACAGCCGTCACCCAGAACAGGTTCGTAAATAAAGATCTAAATAAAAATAACACTACACAAAACAACACTAGACAGTTCAGAGGGAATAACCATTCTAGAGGAAGAGGCAATCAGAACAAAGGTGGTAGAATTGCAGGTAGAGGGGGTGGTAAAAGTAATTTTAGAAGTAAGGTTTTCAAAAGGAGTACAAATCGGGGCGCACGCGGCGGATCCCAAAGTACATTAGCACATGGAGCTCGAGCTTACGTTGCAAATATGAACATTAGTAGAATAGAAAATCCCACACAAACACAAATCACTTTTATCGCGGACTCAGGCGCTACCGATCACATTGTAAATAAAGGCATTATTTTAAGCGAATTTAAACAAAGCACTGGAGAAGTAATTAGAAGCGCTAACAAAAATGATTCGGCTAATATAGTGATAGACGGTAAAGGTAGTTTAATTCTTAGATCGAACATAAATAGTGATAATAAAATCATTTTAAAGAATGTAATATCTGCAGAAGATATATCAGAAAACCTCATTTTCCTTAGGCAATTTGCAGATGTAGGGCTAGGAATTTATTTAGATGATGAAAAATTACAAATTTTTGATAAAGATACAGGAGTAGAATATTTAACAGGGAAATATGAGAAGCCTAATTGGTTAATAACTCTAGATACCGAGAAACAAAGTAGCGATGCAGTTGAGAATTTAGAACGCGAAAAATATTCATGCAAGGCTAGATTAGTTACTTTGGACGAATTTTTACGACAATCTCAGACGGATGTTTTAAACTTAGAGTTAGATAAAAATACAAAAAAGAATTTAGAACAAATTAATAATAACACGTCTGAGATTGGGAGGGAGAATTTGGAAAAACTCGTTCAAACACCTCAAAACATTAACAACTCCCAAAACAATGTCGATTTTGATTTAAATGAAAATAAACTAAACAGAAAAATTCATAATTTAGATAGTATGAATATTAATGAATCTCTAGAAATAGCAAAGCATAATTTAAAAATAAAAGACGACAAAATAGACAAGTTAGACGAGGGCATGCTGTGGCATATAAAATTAGGCCACGCATCCCTAGGATATCTTAAACAACTGCAGAAAGTAGAAGAAAAATTAAAAGGAGTTAAGTTTGAAAAATCGATTATGGATTGTGAGGTGTGCATCATGGCAAAGATGGAGAAAATGCCTTTCTCTGAAAACAGAACCAGAGCATCGAGGGCTTTAGAGATGATACACACCGACACAATGGGACCTATAAAGCCAGCCTCATTTCCTGGTGGAAATAGATTTATAATTGTGTTTCTAGATGACCATACAAGGTTTGCTAAAGCTTACGCAGTCAAACACAAAAATGAGGCAGGCGAATGTCTAGAAAGATTCCTTATGACCACCAGAAATTTACTAGGAAAGAACGAAAAAGTCTGTTACATAAGAGCTGATAATGGAACAGAGTTCACTGGAGGAAAATTTCTAGAAGTAATGAATAGAGAAAAGATAGAATTCAATGTAACACCTCCTCACACACCCAAACTCAATGGAACAGCTGAGAGGTTTAACAAGACAATACAGAACAAAATCAGATCTTTGATGATTGATTCTGGCCTACCGGAGAGCATGTGGATATTGGCACTAGAAGCTGCGGTTCATGTTTATAACAGAACTCCGCATAAATCATTAAACCATGAAACACCTATACAAATGCTGACTTCAAAGACCAAATGCCATTTAGATAGATTAAGAAGATTTGGATGCATAGCCTATGCCAAGATTCCAATAAACGAAAGAAAATTCTCAGAAAGAGCGATCAAAGCCATTATGGTAGGTTACTCGACATCAGGCTATGTACTTTGGCATCCACCTACTGGAAAATTTCTCCATTCGAGACATGTTAGATGCAACGAAAAATTAGTTTACAAAAATACACAAGACAAATCAGAAATGTGCAATAAATTGGATGAAACAGAAAATTTAGAAGAAACAGAAATAGAAAAAGCACAGTCAAATCCAGAGGAAAAAGAATATATAGAAGAAAATATTCACATAGAAAATTCAGAGGACAAACAGCAAGAAGAGGAAAAACAAATAGAAGCGATGCCAAAGAAAAGAAAAGCTGAGAATAAAAATGCCAAAAATTTAGAAGTTAAGAAAAGAAACGTACCTGGGAGAAATGCTAAAACTCTGGACAATAGAGAAAAATACATGGCCACTAGAAGAACAGAAAAAGAAAAAGTAATAGAAGATACAAGTCTCACCATCAACAGTGAAGACTTTGAAACAAGAAACAACAAAAACAATTTAGATGACGAATTAGGACATGTATTATTAGCATCAATCAATAATGATCCCATCTCGTATCGAGAGGCTATGGAATCTACAGACAAAATGAAATGGCTTGGAGCTATAAATGAAGAACTGAACTCGATGCAGGAAAACAAAGTATGGGAAATTGTTGACAGACCCACCAAAACTATAGATGGCAAAAAGATACATACCATAGACTCCAAGTGGGTATTTAAAAAGAAATCTGGAGAACATGGAGAAACAGTGTATAAAGGAAGACTCGTAATTAGAGGTTTTAAAGATAGAAAAGAATATGAGTTAAGAGAAACTTATGCACCTGTTTCCAGACTAGCAGTAATCAGAGCAACGCTCGCGATGATTAACAAATATGATCTAGAAGTACATCAAATGGACGTAAAAACAGCCTTTCTAAACGGGGTACTAGAAGAAGAAATTTATATGGAAATCCCCGATGGCCTAGAATGTGACCCTGAAATTAGAAAGACTAAAGTGTGTGTTTTGAGAAAATCTCTATATGGCCTAAGGATAAGTCCGAAAAGATGGAATGTCAGATTCTCTGAAGAAGCGTTAAAACTAGGACTCGAGAAAGACATCAATGAACCATGCCTATTCACATGGAGAAAAGAAGGAAAATTAGTTCTGCTAATTTTATATGTAGATGATATACTCCTGGCTGGTAATGATCGACAAAAATTAGAGGAAGTTAAAAGCAAACTAAGTCTTGCATTTAAAATGAAGGACTTAGGTGAACCAGAGAATTTTCTCGGTATGAAAATCATCAGAGATAGAGAGAATAAAATCTTGATGTTAAAACAAACAGAATATATTGAGAAAATCCTAGAACGATTTAATATGAAAGAATGCAAGGCTCAAAGGACTCCAATGGTGACTAGACAAGTCAAAAATAGAGAATTAAGAAATGAGGAAAACTCAGACAAATTAGATGATGCACCGCACAAAACTAAAGTACCTTATAGAGAAGCTATTGGGAGTTTGCTGTACTTACCAGATGCCACGAGACCCGATATAGCCTTTGCAGTAAACTATCTGTCTAGACGTCAATTAAACGCAACAGAAAATGACTGGAAAGAGGTAAAACGAATATTTAGATACCTTAGAGGAACCTCAGACCTTGGACTGACATATAAAGCCAAAGACGAAACTTTAGAAGCTATGACAGACGCAAGTTTTCGAGATTGGTCTGATTCATCTTCTACAAGTGGCTATATTGTAAAATTATTTGGTGACACAATAATGTGGCGGAGCCACAAACAAACATATGTCACTCTGTCCACATGTCAAGCAGAATACCTTGCTATGAGCGAAGCTTGCCAAAAACTTGTTTCTCTAGATAAGGCCATTAGAGATATCACAGGGAAGATGATGTACCCAGTAACTATATGGTGTGATAATAAATCTGCCGGAGATTGCAGTCAGAAAGACGGTAGTCATAAACTTAAAAACTTCGATGATAATTTAGAAGCAATTAAAATTAACTTAGAGAACAGAGAAAAGACTGGAAGCAAAAGCCACATGGCTATTACCCATGGTGATTATAAAAAATCATGTGTAGCTGAAGGAAAAGTTATAGTTAGATGGGTTTCCACAAAGGAAAATGAAGCCGATATAATAACAAAACCTCTTCCTTTTGATACACATAAATATTTGCGAAATAAAACCTTAAATTTAGACTGAAATATAAATTAGAAAAACGGCACCATACATAAACACACAAAACACACACATACCGATTTTGATGCAAATTTAGATGTTAACAAAATTCTTTTTTTTCAGAAACAACTCCACAAGTCCCAGGTGGGGGTCAGAGTATTTAGAAAGAGAGAAGAAGAGATTTTCATAAATTTAGATTGTATTTCTTATAAATATATGTATTCGTTTGAATAAAAGTATTTTAAACTAAGCATAGACTTAGATTTCTTTTAATTTTCTTTAGAATATTGATACATATATATAGATGCTAGACAGAGCGTACACTCGAAGGGAGGGAGTGTCGAGATATAAAGGACTTCGAGTCCACGCTCCCTCATATTTCAGGAACATGAAGAACAGATGGCGCCTCTCTCCAGCAGAGTAGCGCAGCGGACTTGCCGCTGTGCTCTCCCCTACCGACGCCGTGCCTGCTGCCGCCGTGCCTGCTGCTGCCGTGCCTGCCGACGCCGTCGCCGCCCTGCCGCTCGCGCACTGCCTGCGCTCGCTCTCTCCTCTGTCAACTGCCGAGCTGTACAGATGCACGCTACTTCTCCTGCTCACGCTGCTCACGCTGTTCACAATATTATTTCGCTCTGCCAAATAAAGAGCTGTGCTCAATTCAAATTCAAAACGCCTACGCATTCCAATTATTAATCCACTCCAACAATAGTTATCTTTTAGTTAAAATATCAATAATTTGTTATATGGGCTTGTTTTTTCTTTTTTATTTGAAAACTATGGATGGGGACATAAGACTAATAGTTTAATAAGAAATCGGTTAAAAAATTTCGAAGTATTTCGACTTTTAAAAATCATATGTCTTAATACATTTTTAATTTCATTCAAAGAAGTTGCGCATATTTAAATTTAGTTCGATTATGGGTTTGTTGGTTTTATATTGTCTAGACAAGAAGTCTTTACGGAGCCACTAACACAAAAATAAAAAATTATCTTTATATTTTACATAATAAAAATTTTTAAGTGTAAAGTCAACTTAAAAAATGAGTTCTTTTTTTATAAATCTAAAGTTTAATGAAAATATAAGAAATATTATTTTATTTTTGAGTCAGTAGCTCCATGAAGAAATTATTCTCTGGACAATATAAGACCAAAAAACCAAGAATCGAATACAATTTGAAGATGCGCAACTTCTTTGAATGAAATTAAAAATGTTTAATTTTTGTTTAATGTTTGTAGGAAACGATTTCTTATTTTGGGAGATTAAACTATTGGTCTTATGCCCTTATTTATAGTTTTCAAATAAAAAAGAAAAAAATATGCACATATATGTAACAAATTATTGATATTTGAAGTAAAAACTAAATTTGACACCGTTTGTGTACCCATAACAACCTTAATGACACTATAGTAACTTACACTATCACCCCTAACTTTGAACTATTTCATATTAAATAAAATACGGAAATAGGAGAAAAATAAAATATGAATAATGAAAATGAATAAAATAAGAAAAATTATCTTTCTAGATGGTAACAGGAACATTGAAAATCTTCCGTCGACATCACGTGGCACTACAGGTAGGTTCTTATACAAAAATACTTATATTAAACACTTTTGAATTAATAAATAATGAAATTTATTAAATCAGGTACAAGATATAATGTAGGATTCAGCGGAAGTTCTGATGAGTCCGGTGCTGAAAGAAGACAGAATAACGCAGAAAGTAGTCCCGAAAACTCCGATGTACGAGGGTCATTTGATAAGTACCTAGCCTACAAATGAAAACACCAAAATTTTACAAAAAATAAAATTTATTTTTCAATGTAGTCTCCTTTTAGTTGAATACACTTGGTCCAGCGGTGTTCCAATTTTTTTAACCCCGTTGAAAAAAATGTTTTCTCTTGGTTTGCAAAATAGGCCTCCGTGGCGGCGATTATTTCGTTATTGGGGTGTAATCTCTTCCCGGCGAGCGAATTTTTTAGGTTCGGAAACAAAAAAAAGTCGCACGGAGCCAAATCTGGAGAATACGGTGGATGGGGCAGTAGTTCGTAGCGTAATTCGACCAATTTAGCCGTGGCGAGTGCAGAAGTGTGAGCCGGTGCATTATCGTGATGGAAAAGCACTTTCTTTTTAGACAAATGGGGCCGTTTTTCTTCTAACACGGCGTCAAATCGGCTCAATAGTTCGGCGTAGTACTGTCCTGTGACCGTTTTGCACTTCTCCAGATAGTCAATAAAAATCACACCTTGAGAATCCCAGAAAACAGTGGCCATCACCTTTCCGGCCGACGGGACCATCTTCGCCTTCTTCCGAGAAGGTTCATCGGGTAAGGTCCACTGTTTTGACTGCTCCTTGGTCTCTGGAATGTAGTAGTGAATCCATGTTTCGTCGACGGTCACGTAACGACGCAAAAACTCTTTTGAATTGCGATTAAACAGCTCCAAACACTGCTCTGAACTGGTCACACGGATGCGCTTGTTGTCTGCAGTCAGCAAACGCGGCACCCACCTTGTTGACAGCTTCCTCGTGCCTAACATCTCATGTAGGATATGCCACACGCGTTCTTCTGAGATGCCTACTATCGCAGCTATCTCGTGCACCTTTAATCGGCGGTCTGACAAAACGATATCGTGTATTTTTGTCACGTTCTCCTCCGTAGTGGCTGTTTTTGGAGCACCTGGGCGTGGATCATCAAAAACCGACGTATGACCACGTTGAAACTCGTTATACAAAATTTAACGGTCGCCATCGAAGGAGAAGCATCCCCATACACTGCATCCAAGCGTTCTTTAATTTCACTGCGCGATTTCCCTTCCAAAAACAAGAATCGAATCACCGACCGATATTGTTCTTTCTCCATTTTTTCAAAAATCAACGGGCACATTTGCTTTCACACGCTCTCAAAAATAAACTACAACTCCGATCCGGCTGAAATTTCGTCTGTAACCGTTTACAGGAAGATACTGCACTGTAGTGTATTTCTGGTGCGATAGTGGCACCATCTGGCGGTGAGGCTAGGTACTTGTCAAATGACCCTCGTAGAATCGGAAGATACTACTAAAACCGACTCAACAGATGAGGAATTTCGTGAAATAAATGGTAAGGGTTCTAATTACTTATCAAATTTATCTAATTGTCTTTTTTTGATACTCTGTGCGCAAAGCTCGATTTCGCACAGGCTTGAATAAAAAAGCATACGCTAAATCAAACTTTGTACACGTCGTATCAAAAATTACTGTTCGATACATGAGCGAGAAGATGATTTTAGCCTTGTGTGACCTTTTCACCCTCGCTTCGCTCTGGCGCAAACGTCCACACGAGGATAAAATCACTTTATAGCACTGCGTTACTAAGTCCACACTTCAGACATGCCTGTGCGTGCAGTAAGTAGCCCTTTCTGGCACCGTGTTTATCGCTAACCTCATGATGCGGGAAAGGACTATTGAAGACACGGAAAGGCGTGTCGGCAGACTTAAGGCAGGCAGTATTATAAAATAACATACGATACACGTGTTTCAAGTGACACTTCAGACTCTTGTATCGTAATGTACTATTCACGCACTAGTATCGAAATGTACTATTTTCAAACGGCGTGCGATAAGTATGACTTTTCGCACTTTTTTCCGTGCTTAAAGTACTACTTTTCATAATAGTAATAGATAAATTTAGTTTTGGCAAGTTCCAATAAGAATATAATATATAATATAAAATATATAGTGGTAGTAACATATAATTAAAATACATGAAAGTTCGTATATGGGAGCGTCCAGCAGAAACGGGCCACCGAGCGCGCGCGCGGTGCCATTTTTCGCGTAAAAGGCGCTCTGTTTAACTCGCTCATAATCGTATGCTGCGTCTTTGAAAAAAAAACCAAGGACCTATATCGATAGATTTTTTTCTGCTCTTTCCAATTGCGCTATTATTTTTCTTCCGAAATGCTTCCTTCTAGTCGAAAATTCCATTTGAATGTTTAAACTCTATTTTTTCAATAAAATATCAGTCTTTTCTTCAAAATGAATTATATTCTTCAAAAGTACAAGTCTTAAACTATAAAATATTATATTTTTAAGTTGAAACATGAAAAGTTCAAAAATAGTAAGATCAAAAAGACAGCGGCTGCCCGAACTTTTTACGCTATGCTCAAGGGCGGATTAATACACGCGATATTCTATTTCGCCCTTTCTTTTTTGTAAATATAAAATGTTTTTTAACTTACAATGCCAATGCGTGGACATAATTTTGTGGATCTAGTTGTAACAGTTAATAATATTTTATAGTTTAAGACTTGTACTTTTGAAGAATATAATTCATTTTGAAGAAAAGACTGATATTTTATTGAAAAAATAGAGTTTAAACATTCAAATGGAATTTTCGACTAGAAGGAAGCATTTCGGAATAAAAATAGCACCATTGGAAAGAGCAGGAAAAAATCTATCGATATATGTACTTAGTTCTTTTTTCAGAGACTTGGTACACGATTATTAGCGAATTGAATAGAGCGTGCACTTAAACGTGCCGTACGCACGGGCGCGAGGGGCTCGCGCGGACCCTCGGCGCTGTCTTTTTTATGTTGTTACTTTTAAACCCTTTATTTCTCCAACTTCTCCAAGATAGGGTTTTGAAGCTTAAGAGTTGTACTTTCCAATGGTGTAGTTTATTTTGAAAAAAAACCTGATATACTTTGAGAAAATGGCTTTCAATATTCAACTCGAGTTTTCGTCCGGAAGAACGCGTTTCGCAATAAGAACAATGGCGCAATTGGAAAGAGCAGAAAAAATCTATCGATATAGGTCCTTGGTTTTTTTTTCAAAGAGGCAGTATACGATTATGAACGAGTTAAACAGAGCACCTTTTACGCAAAAAAAGGCACCGCGCGCGCACGGTGGCCCGTTTCTGCTGGACGCTCCCATATACAACGTATATATATTAGAAATTTCACTTATTACAGTATTAACTTACATAAATACCACGTACTTGCATTAGTTAATATAATATCATAGTGAATTAAAGATAAATAAAATAAAAGTTCGTCAAAGAATCAAAAGTTAGTAACTAGTGAAAATAGACTAGAATTACCACTCTGCTTAGTATAATAAGAACAAGTAATTTTTTAGAGCGCGCTTTTGAAACGAGACAAAGTCGGCAAATATTTATAGTGTCAAAAAATAATCATAAATTATATACAACCCGTGTTTAAGGAGGTTCGTCAGTGAACCGGTCGCGGGGCGTGGGGAGGTGATCCCATAGCACCGCGCACCTCTTCCCGCAGCCAACGAACTCGATCGTATGTTTACGTTTTGCCGCAATACTCGGAATTGGTGTTGTATATCGCGTTCAGATTGCGTATAAACATTCTCCTATATATTTGCTATATTACCTGTAGTTTTTTTATTCACTCTTAATTTTTTTAAAGAATCGCATCCTAAGTGTGTTGTGTTTTACTAAGGTATTTCCATAAGAGTGCGTGTATAAGAACTCATTTTTTATATCGATTTTCTCGGATACTAGATTGTAAATCGATTCCAAATTTCAACAGGACATTCATTTCACATCAACCATTGAATTTAAATAGTTTTCAGGACCTTCTTAATCTACCCATTTCACTGACGAAACTCCTTAAGGTAGTTGTACTTACTTATATAAGATCTGATAGTATGAGGAAGAAATAGAGTAATTGAACTCGAAAATATATTTAATCCAAAATTATATAATTGCAAGTGTAGATATTGTTCGCATTTTATGTTGATGTACAAAAGCTTATTTTGTTCCTTAAATAAGTTCATTGTTATTTCAAAAACTGGATTGTAACCTAAAATTAGATTTAACTCGTTGTAATTGATTATTTCAGAGTTCTTCAATGGTGGATTTTTAGATAATTATTCAAGGAACAAAACAAACATTTGTGCACAGAAATTATATAAAATAAAAATTAATTCGGCTTTTGTATGACTATTTCCTTGATAAACAATATCGCATTTGCAATTATATAATTTTGAATTTCCAAATTTTTTCGAATTCACTATAAACTCTACTTCATTCAACATCGTTTCTCATTTCAATAATGAACGATTTTGTAACTAAACATTCGTTCGGTCACCATCTTCGGTGGCTCATCTTATTTCACCTATAGGCAGTCCCTTTACAAATAGGGGAGTATCATCTCCAACAGCCACGGAGCCAGTAGACTCTCCCACTTTCCATAATATGCAAGCATTTAATCTACCACACACGCCCACCTTCGTACGGTCACCATCTTCCGTGGCTCATATTTTGTCACCAATAGGTAGTCCTTTTGCGAACAGGGGAGTATCATCTCCAGTAGGCACGGAGCCAGTCCACTCTCCCCATTTACAGAATACACCGCCAGGGAATGTAACATACGCGTCATCATCTGTAACTCAACTATTCTCACCTATACGCTCACCTATTGCAAATATAGCAGTACCTTCCACTACTGCAGCCACAGAGATAGTACACACTTCTAATTCAAGATCTAGTATTCAAGCACTAAAGCAAACACACACGCACACTTTCGTAAGGCCAGCATCACCATTGGTCGATACATCAGATGTTGAAGAATGTGAACGGACAAGATCGACCTCTCCGAGACCTTCTGAAGCCAGAAGCTCGACCGGAATTCGCAAAAACTTGAGAAATCAAAAGCGGAATGAACGACGTCGTCGAGATAAATAGTTATATTAAATAATTATTTTTATAAAAGAGTATTAAGGTCTCCAAGAACATACTTTACTACCCCTACAAAGAATTTCAAAGTGATTAAGCGCTAATTTTACTCTAGTTATGCAACGACAGAAAAAAATCACTTGTTTTAATAAATTATTTTTTTTCTCAAAAAATAATCAAGAAAAAAAACATAAAAATTTAGTAAATTATAGTATTCAATATTTTTTTTAACCAAACCAAAATTCATGTCGATATCATTTTTTAATTTCGAAATATAACCTACTTACAAAAAATGGCGTTTTCATCAATAACTTATGATAAAATATAGTTTTTTTTTATCCCTCTGGTTAAAATCGGTCAAGTAGATCATGAGCGTATATGCACAATATATGTGTATATACACACGCGCGCGCGCGCACACACACACGCACGCACACGCATTTGCACATCCATACGAACATTTTCTAAACTAGTTTATTTCGTTTCGACATATGCTAACCATCATTCCTAACACATTTTCTCAAAAACTTTTTTTTTTACTATCACAAAGTTTCCTCTAGGAGAAAGCAAAGTTTTTTGAGAAAATGTGTTAGGAATAGAGAAAGCCACGAGCCAATGAATTGACAGCGGTTTTTTTATTAAGATCCATCGATTTATTTTAAATGCAGTCTTATTAAAAAATATGTAATATTAGCTAATTATGATTTTTATCACTGCAGCACTCTACAACAATCATCTAGATGTTGTGCCACCAAATCCACCAACCCGTACACCTACACTACAGAGCCCTGTAGCTGCAGCAATCACGACTCCGTCAACAAGCGTCGCACCTGCAGTATCTCCACCTTCTGCAGAAGCAAACGAACAAGGTAATGACATTATGACTTATAAAAAATAAGGACCCTGGTAGAAAATTAACCATCTTTTCTGACCAGTTCACTAACTATTGGCCAAACATTTAACCATAAGTTAGTCAATAATTAACCCTAAATCTGGTCAGAATCTGGTGGACAACGATTGACAGATGCAGTTCATCACCTCTAAATGCATTAATTTAAAAAAAAAGTTTGATCTCCCATACACTGACTTAACCTCTTTTTTATACATGTTTATTAATATATTTTATGTAATGTATCATTTACATAAATATAACATACAATAAAATAGATGAAATAATGAATAAAATAATAACTAGAATCATATGCTTATACGAAATGTTTTTTATTTTAATTTTAATGTAAGCAGGGAGGTGTATTGGACAAAAACAATTAAAAATATCTAAAATTTTTTTATCATCAGTGTTACGGGTCAAATGTAAATATAATATATATTATTTAAAATTGTTTAGCTTGATACTATTATAAAAAACTTTGTATTGATTCTTAAATAGTGTGTTATACATTGACCCAACTCAGTATACAAACAAGTTAAAGGAATATAACAGATTTGGATTTTACATCAAATGTCTCCTGCATGAATGAAGAAAATATACTTAGAATTATTTTGAAGTAATTTATCACTACCGCTCATAATGTAAGCTAAGCTAGTTTCGAAACCTATTTTATGTATAGAAAAAGCATTTTCAATATTTTGATTTTCGTATATAACCAACCGGATAAAGGCTTTTTATGAGACAAAGATTATATTCTTTGTATTTTGTTCATAGTTATGACTTGAAAAGTTTCAAATATGAAAATTTCCTTATTTCAAGGTTTTTTATATCTGTTATGATTTTTACCATTTAAAAATGACTTATTGAAGTAATTTATTGAAGTTCAACTCTTCGAAAGACATTAACTTTCATAATGTAAGCTATAAGCTAGAAGTTTCAAAACCCATTTTATGCATCGATAAAGCATTTTTAATATTTTGACTTTCGTATATAACCTACCGGGTAAAGGATTTTTATGATACAAAGATTATATTCTTTGTATTTTAGTCTTAGTTATGGTTTGAAAAGTTTCAAATATGAAAATTTCCTAATTTTAAGTTTTCTTATATCTGTTATGATTTTTATCATTTAAAATGACTTATTCAAGTAATTTATTGAAGTACAACTCTTCGAACCAGAACTATGATTATAATACAAGGAATGTAAGCTTTGTCTCATAAAAATCCATTATCCAGTTGCTCAGAGAAGATATTTACTTCAATAAATCATTTTAAAAAGGTAAAAATCACAAGAAATGTAAGAAACCTTGAAATAAGGAAATTTTCATATTTGCAACTCTTTAAATCATAAATATAACCAAAATATGAAGGATATAAAGCTTTATCTCATGAAAATCCATCACCCGATTAGTTACATACCAAAGGTCAAATACTGAAAATGTTTTACCGATGCATAAAATGAGTAATGTCTTTATGATAGATTACTTGAAAATAATTCTAATTATATTTTCACTTTCACAATGAAAATTTTATGGTACATTAAAAATCATTGTAATTATATTTTTTTCATTACTGCTCCGCTTTGATATAAAATGGAGTACAACCGAAAAAAATCTATTTACTAAAAAAAGACAGATTCATTATGCCTGTTGCATTCGGATAAGTGTTGCAGTGAGCATCATTATGTATACAGGGCATAACCTAAAATATAATGATTTTATTTGACCAGAAATTCGTCAGATTCTGACCAGAAACTGTCGCCAGCACGCGGGGTTTCTGGCCAGAATTTTCACCATAAGCTGACCAATTACCAGAAAATTAAACATATTCTGGTTAACTTATGGTTAATTTTCTACCAGGGGCGAATCGTAGTAGAAAAGCACAAGTTTATTATCTTGCCCTGATTCGAACTCTTTCTAGTCGTCAAAATAAAAATATGCATGCTACAAAATAATAAAACAGACGTACACAGCGTTCCTATGAAAATAGGTAAGGAAAAAAGGTACCGTTCTTCAACACACGCTACAAATCGCTTGAAAATTGGAAAAAGAGCAATACCTTTAGCGAGGACCACAGTATTCGAGTGTACGTTTTCATGTACATTTTATAGTATGGTCCTCAGTGTAGGTATCGTAACTTCTCTATAATAATTAAGACAGGTACAAAGTTCTTTTTGCGGTAAAAATTGATTCTAATTAAATGCTAATTCGTAGGCTAGGTAAAATGTAGGCGATATAGATATTGAATTAATTAGCGCTCAGATAGAGTAATATGGATCCATGCTCCAAAATATTACAAAATAGTTACACTGTTCTCTATGAAAATGAAATAAACCAAGCGATAGAACGGTTCTTACACCCCCCGCTGCGAATGGCTTAAAAATTTCAAATAAGAGCAATACTGTTTTTCCTGGAATTTTTCCTTCAGAAAAATTAAAGGTTTTTCCTTTCCCCACAGACGTAAGCCTGGGCGAATGCGCAACAGTGATAGGGAATATGTAGGTAAAGTAGTTTATGGTAGCCAATCCGATGCTTCGGCAGGGAGCGCCGGCCTTACCGACGAGGAGCTGATCCCTGAAATGCGGGATCTTCTCCGGGGAGGCTACACTGGGAAGTGGACCCGATGCCCCCTTGGGGGTAGAGAGTGCCGGCTTAAACGGCACGGTGCGGGTCTGAAATACATCCTCACCGGAGAAACTTCCCAAGGAGGGGGTATAAAGTGGAAGGATACAGTTTTTGGGCCCAAAGTAGCTGCAAGTGGGGAAACCAAAGAAAAAACTAATTAAATACGGATTTGTCGGCTAGGTAAAATGTAGGTAACATTATCGTGGTGGAAAAGCCTTTCTTTTTAGACAAATGGGGCCGCTTTTCTTCTAACACGGCGTTAAATCGGCTCAATAGTTCGGCGTAGTACTGTCCTGTGACCGATTTGCCCTTCTCCAGATAGTCAATAAAAATCACACCTTGAGAATCCCAGAAAACAGTGGCCATCACCTTTCCGGCCGACGGGACCGTCTTCGCCTTCTTCGGAGCAGGTTCACCGGGTACAGTCCACTGTTTTGACTGCTCCTTGGTCTCTGGAGTGTAGTAGTGAATCCATGTTTTGTCGACGGTCACGCAACGACGCAAAAACTCTTTTGGATTGCGATTAAACAGCTCCAAACACTGCTCTGAACTGGTCACACGGATGCCCTTGTTGTCTGCAGTCAGCAAACGCGGCACCCACCTTGCTGACAGCTTCCTCATGCCTAAAATCTCATGTAGGATATACGAGGGTCATTTGACAAGTACCTAGCCTCACCGCCAGATGGTGCCACTATCGCACCAGAAATACACTACAGTGCAGTATCTTCCTGTAAACGGTTACAGACGAAATTTCAGCCGGATCGGAGTTGTAGTTTATTTTTGAGAGCGTGTGAAAGCAAATGTGTCCGTTGATTTTTGAAAAAATGGAGAAAGAACAATATCGGTCGGTGATTCAATTCTTGTTTTTGGAAGGGAAATCGCGCAGTGAAATTAAAGAACGCTTGGATGCAGTGTATGGGGATGCTTCTCCTTCGATGGCGATCGTTAAATTTTGGTATAACGAGTTTGAACGTGGTCGTACGTCGGTTTTTGATGATCCACGCCCAGGTGCTCCGAAAACCGCCACTACGGAGGAGAACGTGACAAAAATACACGATATCGTTTTGTCAGACCGCCGATTAAAGGTGCACGAGATAGCTGCGATAGTAGGCATCTCAGAAGAACGCGTGTGG
This sequence comes from Torymus aiolomorphi, assembly GCA_036365515.1. Lineage (NCBI taxonomy): Eukaryota > Metazoa > Arthropoda > Insecta > Hymenoptera > Torymidae > Torymus > Torymus aiolomorphi. The sequence goes on from CM070873.1 coordinate 148,426,916, forward strand.
TACGAGGGTCATTTGACAAGTACCTAGCCTCACCGCCAGATGGTGCCACTATCGCACCAGAAATACACTACAGTGCAGTATCTTCCTGTAAACGGTTACAGACGAAATTTCAGCCGGATCGGAGTTGTAGTTTATTTTTGAGAGCGTGTGAAAGCAAATGTGTCCGTTGATTTTTGAAAAAATGGAGAAAGAACAATATCGGTCGGTGATTCGATTCTTGTTTTTGGAAGGGAAATCGCGCAGTGAAATTAAAGAACGCTTGGATGCAGTGTATGGGGATGCTTCTCCTTCGATGGCGACCGTTAAATTTTGGTATAACGAGTTTCAACGTGGTCGTACGTCGGTTTTTGATGATCCACGCCCAGGTGCTCCGAAAACAGCCACTACGGAGGAGAACGTGACAAAAATACACGATATCGTTTTGTCAGACCGCCGATTAAAGGTGCACGAGATAGCTGCGATAGTAGGCATCTCAGAAGAACGCGTGTGGTACGAGGGTCATTTGACAAGTACCTAGCCTCACCGCCAGATGGTGCCACTATCGCACCAGAAATACACTACAGTGCAGTATCTTCCTGTAAACGGTTACAGACGAAATTTCAGCCGGATCGGAGTTGTAGTTTATTTTTGAGAGCGTGTGAAAGCAAATGTGTCCGTTGATTTTTGAAAAAATGGAGAAAGAACAATATCGGTCGGTGATTCGATTCTTGTTTTTGGAAGGAAATCGCGCAGTGAAATTAAAGAACGCTTGGATGCAGTGTATGGGGATGCTTCTCCTTCGATGGCGACCGTTAAATTTTGGTATAACGAGTTTCAACGTGGTCGTACGTCGGTTTTTGATGATCCACGCCCAGGTGCTCCGAAAACAGCCACTACGGAGGAGAACGTGACAAAAATACACGATATCGTTTTGTCAGACCGCCGATTAAAGGTGCACGAGATAGCTGCGATAGTAGGCATCTCAGAAGAACGCGTGTGGCTTATCCTACATGAGATTTTAGGCATGAGGAAGCTGTCAGCACGGTGGGTGCCGCGTTTGCTGACTGCAGACAACAAGCGCATCCGTGTGACCAGTTCAGAGCAGTGTTTGGATCTGTTTAATCGCAATCCAAAAGAGTTTTTGCGTCGTTACGTGACCGTCGACGAAACATAGATTCACTACTACACTCCAGAGACCAAGGAGTAGTCAAAACAGTGGACCTTACCCGGTGAACCTGCTCCGAAGAAGGCGAAGACGGTTCCGTCGGCCTGAAAGGTGATGGCCACTGTTTTCTGGGATTCTTAAGGTGTGATTTTTATTGACTATCTGGAGAAGGGCAAAACGGTCACAGGACAGTACTACGCTGAACTATTGAGCCGATATGACGCCGTGTTAGAAGAAAAACGGCCCCATTTGTCTAAAAAGAAAGTGCTTTTCCACCACGATAATGCACCGGCTCACACTTCTGCACTCGCCACGGCTAAATTGGTCGAATTACGCTACGAACTGCTGCCCCATCCACCGTATTCTCCAGATTTGGCTCCGTGCGACTTTCTTTTGTTTCCGAACCTAAAAAATTCGCTCGCCGGGAAGAGATTCCACTCCAATAACGAAATAATCGCCGCCACGGAGGCCTATTTTGCAAACCAAGAGAAAACATTTTTTTCAACGGGGTTAAAAAAATTGGAACACTGCTGGACCAAGTGTATTCAACTAAAAGGAGACTACATTAAAAAATAAATTTTATTTTTTGTAAAATTTTGGTGTTTTCATTTGTAGGCTAGGTACTTATCAAATGACCCTCGTAGTTGCACTGTTCCCTATAAAAATGAAAGAAACCAAGCGATAGAACTGTTCTTACACCTCCGCTGCGAATGGCTTAAAAATTTCCAATAAGAGCGATACTGTTTTTCCTGGAATTTTTCCTTCAGAAAAATTAAAGGTTTTTCCATTCCTCACAGACCTAAGCCAGGGCGAATGCGAAACAGTGGTAGGGAATTTGTAGATAAGGTAGTTTATGGTAGCCAATCCGATGTCTCGGCAGGGAGCGCCGGCTTTACCGGCGAGGAGCTGACCCCTGAAATACGGGATCTTCTCCGGGGTGGCTACACTGGGAAGTGGACCCGATGCCCCCTTGGGGGCAGAGAGTGCCGGCTTAACCGGTACGGTGCGTGTCTGAAATACGTCCTCACCGGAGAAACTTCCCAAGGAGGGGGGTATAAAGTGGAAGGATACAGTTTTTAGGCCCGATGTAACTGCAGGTGGGGAAACGAAAGAAAAAACAAATTAAATACGGATTTGTCGGCTAGGTAAAATGTAGGCGATATCGATTCAAAGTGAATTAGCGCTCATAGAAAATAATACGGTTTCATGTTATACATAGTAAAATACATCTGCGCTGCACTCCTATGAATATCCAAAAACGACGCTATAGAACCGTCCCTCAGTGCTCGCCAAGAATAGCTTTAAAAATTTAAAAAAGGTCAATACCGTTTCAAAATACTTGTGCTTTCTACTACAGTTATTCATCTAATGCTACTTTCAAGTACTTGGATAATGTTAATTTCGAAGTTAAAATTCAAATAATTCTTTTGTATTAGCCTAAAAAATCAAATGAATTAAATTTGATTACATATTTTAATGTTGTTTCTGAATTACATGTCAATATGTTTCCAAGTTCTTGATGTAGATTACTTATTACCTAATGTCATTACTAGTACCACCCGTTAATTGGTTTTTAGTTATACTTGTTAATTTAAATATTACTTAGAAATGTTGATTAAAAATCATCGTCATACCAATCTTTCCAAATTGACTTATATATCTTCATTTACAGTAACTGGTACATTATAGTTGTTAGCGAATTAGCTATTTTCAGTGGAGAATAAGTTTGTTTGTTTGGTATAGTAAATATGTCGTTATAATATCTTTCAGTCTGTAAATGCAATGAAAACTTCGTAAATTTTAATCTGTAAATAGTTATTATTGAAAATGCCCAGAGATTCTATGATTTGAAATGTAAATTTTAGCAAATTCATATAAATGATTATTTTTGAAATGTCGAAATGAGGTAACAATTTAAAACTATTTTTTTTAATATGGTGTTATGAATCCTTCACATATTTAAGAATATTTTCATCTATACAGTTTTTATTCAAGCAGTTAGTGAAAAATGGCATGGCGGGGATCATGTGCTAAGTCAGCTAATTAGTTATACATCCCCGTGAATAGTATAGAGATAAAGTGTAAACTGGCGAGGGCTATAGCTCAGCCGGCCCTTTATTTAAAGTTTTCGTAAATATTATAAACATAAAGTGCAAACTGGCGCGGGCTACAGCTCAGCCGGCCCTTTATCTAGGTATTTACGTAAACTTTATATAGGCATAGGGTGGATAGGTGAGGGTGTGTGGGCTAAGTCAGCTAATTAGTGATAAATCTCCCTGAACAGTATAGAGGTAAAGGGCAAACTGGCGCGGGCTACAGCTCAGCCGGCCCTTTATTTGAAGTTTTCGTAAATATTATAAAGATAAAGTGCAAACTGGCGCGGGCTACAGCTCAGCCGGCCCTTTATCTAGGTATTTACGTAAACTTTATATAGGCATCGGGTGGATAGGTGAGGGTGTGTGGGCTAAGTCAGCTAATTAGTGATTGATCTTCCTGAACTGTATAGAAGTAAAGGGCAAACTGGCGCGGGCTACAGCTCAGCCGGCCCTTTATTTAAAGTTTTCGTAAATATTATAAACATAAAGTGCAAACTGGCGCGGGCTACAGCTCAGCCGGCCCTTTATCTAGGTATTTACGTAAACTTTATATAGGCTTAGGGTGGATAGGTGAGGGTGTGTGGGCTATGTCAGCTAATTAGTGATAAATCTTCCTGAACAGTATAGAGGTAAAGGGCAAACTGGCGCGGGCTACAGCTCAGCCGGCCCTTTATTTAAAATTTTCGTAAATATGATAAAGATAAAGTGCAAACTGGTGAGAGCTATAGCTCAGCCGGACCTTTATCTAGGTATTTACGTAAACTTTATATAGGCGTAGGGTGGATAGGTGAGGGTGTGTGGACATACTCTGTATGTCCAACATATAGTAAATAAAGCATAGGTATTTCATAAATCTTTTCATGAATTTCTTTACTTGTTAGATAGAGCTTCATTAAAAACGGTATAGACCAGTTCGTGAGATGAAATAATGTTTGAAGTGTGACATTCTACAAGTTTTGCGAAACATCAATTATTTTTCAGTAAATCATTATGGATTAAAAACTATTATATTGTAACTAAAAACGACAATAAGACTTATGTAAGTCACATCTAGAAGACCAAATCGGCGAGGGTTAGAGCTCAGCTGGTCTTCTATCGAAGTATTTGCGGAAATTTTATATAGTTATAGGGTGGCTTGGTGAGGGTGTGTGGGCTAAGTCAGCTAATTAGTTATAGATCTCCCTGAACAGTATAGAGGTAAAGAGCAAACTGGCGCGGGCTACAGCTCAGCCGGCCCTTTATTTAAAGTTTTCGTAAATATTATAAAGATAAAGTGCAAACTGGCGCGGGCTACAGCTCAACCGGTCCTTTATCTAGGTATTTACGTAAACTTTATATAGGCGTAGGGTGGATAGGTGAGGGTGCGTGGGCTAAGTCAGCTAATTAGTGATAGGTCTCCCTGAACAGTATAAAGGTAAAGGGTAAACTGGCGCGGGCTACAGCTCAGCCGGCCCTTTATTTAAAGATTTCGTAAATATTATAAAGATAAAGTGCAAACTGGCACGGGTTACAGCTCAGCCGGCCCTTTATCTAGGTATTTACGTAAACTTTATATAGGCGTAGGGTGGATAGGTCAGGGTGCGTGGGCTAAGTCAGCTAATTAGTAATAGATCTCCCTGAACGGTACAGAGGTAAAGGGTAAACTGGCGCGGGCTACAGCTCAGCCGGCCCTTTATTTAAAGATTTCGTAAATATTATAAAGATAAAGTGCAAACTGACGCGGGCTATAGCTCAGCCGGCCCTTTATCTAGGTATTTACGTACACTTTATATAGGCCTAGGGTAAATTGGTGAGGATTTGTAAGCTAAATTAGTTATAGATCTCTCTGAACAGTATATATAGGTAAGAGACGAACTGGCGCGTATATTATAATAAAATATTATCTGGAATAATACTTGCAGAAAGCTTACAGTTCATCATTATAAGATTCACTTAATATAAAGGTTTCAAATTAATTAATTGCTCAGTAAGTACACTTACTATTAAGGGATTCAAAGTTTCTTACAAACTTTTATATTGTTTTAATACTTCTTAAAGTTTGGAAATTTATAATTTTCTCTCTGATTTAAAGTTAGTAATGCTAATAGAGATTAGCATTTGATAGAGATCAAATACAATTGGTATGACGATGCTATTACATATGATTGATTTTTATGTATATAGACGCTCACTTTAATAATAAAATTATTTATAACGAGTTAGTACTAATTTTTATTTATTTCAGGTGACTGTACCATCTGCATGGTGGAGAAAGCAACCAGTATGTTTTTGCCATGCGGGCACAAGCCATGCTGCATAACTTGCGAATCTCTGTAGTATTATTCAGACCATAAAGAATTACCGTATAGCCCCTGCCCAATATGCAGGAGGAAAATTGAGGAGTTTGTTTTTTAAATAAATAAATTAATATTAAAATAGATATTGGCGTTTTTATTTATTATTCAAAATTCACTGCTTGTAAGTGTCATAATTTTTACGTTACAAAGATTTGTATACATAAAATTATTATTATTATAGTTTTTTTATTATTTTAAAAGATTTCTTAAGATTTAAATTAAAATTCTTTCAGTCATTTGAAAATTATGGTGCTTAGAAATACTTACAACACTTACTGTGTGGAGAGACATTGTCCTAATTGAGCAATTTCAGGGGTGGTCCCTTATAAATAAATCCTATACGAAATGCTATAGGAAATCTTGTAGGCATCCCGTAGAAATCCTATAGGAATCCTATAGGGCACTCTATAGGCAGACCTATATGAAATTCTATAGGAAGTTCTACAGGAAATCCTACATGAATTTTCGCACTTTTCCTGCAGGAAATCCTGTACGAAATCCTGTAGGGAATTCTGTAGGAAAAACTGTAGAAAATTACATGGAAAATCCTGCAGGGAATTAGTGAGTACTTTCGTGAAAACAACTTATTAGTATCTTATTTAGCGCTGTACCAGCATACCAGCGTCTGCTTCATTACTATATATTATCGTAATTTATATTTCAGGCAATTATATAGTTTGATAAGATTTACGGAGATTTGTACTTTCGGAGATTTGTACTTTCGGAGATTTGTACTTTCGGAGATGTGTACCTTCGGAGATTTGTACTTTCGGAGACTTGTACTTTCGGAGACTTGTACTTTCGGAGATTTGTACTTTCGGAGATTTGTACTTTCGTTGATTTGTACTTTCGGAGATTTGTACTTTCGGAGATTTGTACTTTCGTTGATTTGTATTTTCGGAGTTTTATATTTTCGGAGATTTATACTTTTGAAGGTTTTATTTATACTTATGAAGATTGTACATTCGAAGTCTCTTACTTTCGAATATTGTGCTTTCAAATATCTGCACTTTTGAATATATTTACTTTCGTATATGCTTATGTTCATAATCTTAATATTTATAAAATTTTGAGTTTTCGAAATTTTCTTTTTCATTTTATCACTATTCGGAGTTTATTTTTCTCTAATAACAAATTTTTCAAAACATATAATTTTCAGAGTTCTATTTTTTCGTAATTTTGTCTCTCTATGAAACGAATTATTTTAATTTCATTTTTTAAAATATAATAACATGTTAATTTTATATTTTATAATTTTTCGTTCTAGTAATTGTCATACTGTATTTATCGGAACTGAAAAATTCTAAATAAATTATTTCTTAAAAAGTTAGATTCTGAATTTATTTTTTCGGTAATTTTAATATTCTATGTATCGACCATTCGTGTATAATATTCTCGTGTGCTTAAGTTTCTAAAGTATTACGTTTTCTGTAATATGTAATTCGTTAAATTAATTTTCGTTCATGAGTCATTCTATACTTTCATTATTCCTCTAAATATAATTAGTGAACTATATTTTCGAAAAGAAATTACTCTTAATAATAATATTCTATTTTTCATAAAGTCTGAGTTTTGTTTTTCCGTAATTGAGACCCGCACCCGTTGTACTTTCCAATGGTGTAGTTTATTTTGAAAAAAAACATGACATACTTTGAGAAAAATGGCTTTCAATATTCAACGCGAGTTTTCGTCCGGAAGAAAGCGTTTCGCAATAAAAACAATAGCACCATTGGAAAGAGCAGGAAAAAATCAATCGATATAGGTCCTTGGTTTTTTTTTCAAAGACGCAGCATACGATTATGAACGAGTTAAACAGAGCGCCTTTTACGCGAAAAAAGGCACCGCGCGCGCTCGGTGGCCCGTTTCTGCTGGACGCTCGCATATATATAAAAATATCATAGGCTGAATAATCAAATTCTGTTTTCGATCGCGTAACAATACGGAAATGTAAACTATACTCTTCCTCAGGATCCCATGTACACACACGTACACAAAATGATTGACCGAGGGCGAGCTAAATAATGGCGAGACTATAATCCGAAATAACAAAACAAAAAAAAATTTTATTACCGAGATAAATATCACGAAAGAATAATCGCGAAATACAAACGACGAAATATTAATAAAATACCCGTGAACGAAAGAAAACAACAAAACAAAAAAATATAATAATAACGAAATAATAATAATAATAGAATAATAACGCAGCAATGGCAACGCGATCCGAATTTACGCTAACAAAAAAAAGAATATATTAATTTGAATCCTGAGAAACATGTAGATTCTGGTTCTCGCGTGGCTAGCGAAGATCAAACGCAGAGCAACCTGTCACCCTAGTGCGTGAATGACCTTGCGGTCATCTCCGCCGGGTACAGGGGGGAGGCTATGCCTTCCCCGGTTTTCCGCCTCTACGCCCGACACTCCTAAGAAAAAGCAAAGCTACGCCAAGTCGGGTGAACCAACTTGACTCGGCCTACTTTCTCCCGAGGGAATAATCATAGGCCTGGCGCTGTTAAATGTTCACCTTATCGCCGCTTGGACCGCCGGATGCGCGACTCTGTGTGACTGCTGCGCAACACGTGTTCTCGTTCGGCCTTCGGCTCTGCAACACCACGAAGGACTAGGCTGCTGGGCTCCTGCGCGGTGACTGACGAAGTAGCGCTCTGCCGAGACCGCACCTCTATTTAAGGAGCATCTGCCTACCTGTGTCTAGGGGGATGCGCATTTATTCAATTTCCATAAGTACTGTACAATGAGTGCGTACCCTGGGTGGCGCTAATTCGTCCTAGATGATCGGCTCCCTTTCCCCCTTGCCCCTCTGTTATGCCCCTGCACTTCATAATTTCTCTTTTCTTGATGGTTGTGGTCTATGTTTTGTCTAATGGAACATAAAAGGGGACAGTACGACGATCACACATCATGCTCATTAAATTGTTAGTCGGGATTCGCCTCATTCATTGAGAAATCTGCGACACAAAATTTGTGCTGTAACTTTCTAATTAATACGTTATTCATAGAAATAAATGTATAGGCGGGTGCGCCATAATTAGTTTAGGCGAAAAAGTGCTTTCATTCACCTCCATGCGTGTTATAAATAATGAAATATATTAAGTTATTAATTTCCATTGTCCATCTCACTCGCACTTATGGCGAGCGCCCATAGCTCCATCCTTCTCTAATTGCGTCAGCCACATGTGGTCGACAATCAGTGATCTAGTACTATTGACTTTTATGCCACCTATACTCATCTGGCGCGTAATTCAAAAATCAGAAATTTATAAAGTGAGTTATTATGAATCGATTTATATCATATGGAAGTACGGTTCATTTGTTATTTTATCATATATAAAGAGTTAATTTTTCATGCTTCATGCCTTTGTTAATGAAAAAATATGGTTAAAGATTAAAATTTCCCGCCGTGACAGAAGAGCTCTTATTAAACTCACCTATGTCTAGGGATACTTTCAACCGGGTATTAGATTTATCTGGTAGATGTCGTGTCGAGTACTGTTTGAGCTCTTCATGTCATGGAGGGTAATTCGCGTCGGTAATCAGAATTTCTTCTTTATTAATCATGTACATAATTAATTTTATTTCAAAATGGAGGTTCATCTAATGTACGGCATAGTGACCGTTACAAACCATAATAAGAAGAATATTTATAAAAAAACATCGACTTGTTTTCATTTTTTTTCTAGAGTTAATAGAATTTATAATATTTATTATATATATAAATATCATATCATGATATATTAAGAAATTTTTCGTTTGCCTTTTATTGAGTGTGTGTTAAATAATTACAATTATCTAAAAAAGTCGTCAGATTTTTCAACCCAAATATCTCACAGATACTATAACAAAAATGATCCACTAAATTTCTGAAAATTATCTCCGCACAAATCGAAGGCCCGAAGTCGAGATTATATCAAATAAATGTTCACAAATTAATTTTTTAATTAAAACACGTGGTGGCCAGTAAAGTTTCTTATTTGACATGCCCTCAATAACTGTTTTAAATAAAATTAGTATAATATTTTATTGTAATGAGTATCTCACCCATTGAATACAATTAATAAATAAAATTAATGAAATCGTATGAGCGTGCGTGTGTAAGCTTGTGAGTGCGTGCGCGCGCTTGAGTGGAAATACATATATTCAATTTCATTATTTTATGCATTTATTATATTAACCTGGCACGATTCTCTCTACCATATAATAAACAAATAAAATAAATTAAATTATTTGTGTGTGTCACATAATATTGTAGTAATTATAATATTTTTATTTCAGTGAATCATAACTTTATTTTAAGAAGAAGACTAGATCAAACGCGCGCTGCGCGCGCGGAGATGAACTATGCTTTGACAAGTGTACAATCGAAGTATAGAAAAGTTACTTCCGATCATCAATTGCGACGGTGGAATTTACAAATTGAAGCAGGGGGTACCAGAAAAACTATTCTGTATGGAATAACAATTTATGTACTTCAAAAAGTTAAAGAAGCGATAGAATAAGAAATGACTCTGCATGATATTGATATAAAAAGATGGGCTCTTGTAAAGAAAACAGAACTAAATATTCCGTGGCTTAAAGCTTCACATAGATGGATACAAATATTAAAAAAAAAATATCAAATTGTTTCACGTAAAATAACAAAATTTATTACTATGTCATCTACACAGAAGGCAATAGAAGTAGAACAACACAAAGAAAATTTTGTTAACCATGTCAAAAATCTCATTAAAGTACATGGTATTCAAAACGTTTACAATTCTAATCATAGGGGGTTTAATTTAGAGATACATAGTGGTCGCACTCTTTGTTATGAGGGGATTAAAAATGTAGAAAACATCGTTCAGTCGGTATCTTCTGCAACACCTAGTTACACTATTCAACCAACAATATCAGCAGAGGGTCAGCTTATGTCCCCGTTATTTATAGTTTTGAAAGAGGCTCATGGGCAATTTGGACCTAAAGTAATGGAAACTTTATTCAAACCAGAAAATATATACGTAGAAGCATCAGCGTCCGGTAAATTATCCAAGGAACTATTTCAAATTTGGATTCAAAATGTATTTTTTATTCACAGTGGGAATTACCTATACTGCTATTAGATTCACGGGGTGGACAATGTGAAAACGCTGTAAAAGAAGCTTTACCGAAAGAGTCAAATCTTATATTGGAAACGATACCAAAAGGCACAATTGGTCAGATACAGCCTCTTGATGTATATGTTTTTCGATTATGGAAAAATTTTATAAGAAAATTATCAGACATAACACTTCTTATGAATTATGATGCTAAATTGCACGAGAGATATAATATAATTAAACTACAATCTCTAACCCATAATCAATTTTCTTCACCAAGATTTAAAAATGTTTTAAAATATGCCTGACATAAAAGTGGATACCTAACGAAAAAATCTCCAAGACATCAAAATCCAGTAGATTTCTGTTTCCATACTCAAGAGGAAACAATTTGCGACATATGTGGAGGAATTGCAGTCATACGATGTGCATGGTGTAAAAAGCTATTATGTTTTAAACATTTTTTCACAGATTATCATTATTGTCAAACGTATATTGAATAAAATTTGCAAATTCACCAATTTCTGTAATATTTATATATGTCACATTGACAAATCATCACATTGTACAAATTTATAAAAATGAAAAAAAGTTTTCGCTCATAATCTAGTAATAATAATGCAGGCTAAAAATTGGAATAAACTCTTTACAAACTCTAAGAGAATATTTTTGATTTGAACCGGGTAGCCATCGTTCTGCCCGGTAAATAAATTATTATAATATTTATTATTAATACTCATATAAGAAATTAGTTATTCATTCTTTATGAACACGTTTTGAACACTTAAAAAATTTGTCAGTCAAATTAACTTATGGCCGGTACTTGACTACAATAAATTGATTTCATTACTTTCTTGTGTTTAATTTGTATAGCTCAGAAAGATGAACAAATTTGAATACATTTCTGAGAACAGTCATACAGTAGTTTCCGAGAGTTGTTTGTATTACTCGACTATCGATAATTTATTTCACAACTTTCGTTTGTTTGATTTGCAGTGAACAATTTGAATGTACTTACTTACATATAATTTGTTCAGCATACAATGACTCAAAGAATTAAAAGACTTTTTCATTCGTATTTATTTGATTTCTTTTACAAAATCATAAATATTATTATTTTATAGATTATTATTTGTACAGTCATGAAAACAATTATTACCATTTGTAGAGAGTGCTTATTGAATAGATGAGACTAAAAGAAATAAAAGGACTAGACGAATTGTGTTGTTAGAATTTAACGTACTTAAAAAATAGCTTTTAAAAAATGTGTTGATTGTTGTAAAAAAAATATTTAAGCTCTCATTAAAATTTTTGGTACTCAGTTTCACGGATGTTGAGAGAGAGGGTGAGAGAGGTGAGGGAAAGAGCGAGTGAGAGAGATAAAGGGAGGGATGGCGGGAGAGACTAATACTTGTCTTTGTTTAAACTTTTGTAAAATGTTTTTTGGATATATTTCACAACTTTTTAAGAGAAAATAATAATTACATAGTGTGATAACATTATGAGGGTTTATTATAGTATAGTATATTTTTAATATCATTAGTAAATGATAGTATTGTTATTTACAAAAGTTTTAAATTTGAATGGTTCTTCAAGGAGCTCGATAAAATGATTACATTAGCAAAATTTTGTGAAATAATATAATCAAACGCGTATATTCTTAGGTATGTTGATAATTTAACAATATTATTAATTATTGTAAAGTCATATGAAAATATCATTCTTTTTATGTTTTCAGTTTGCAGGAAAAACTTATATACATACGTTATTTTATACTTTCAATGATTATTATTAAGAAGACAAATTTCATAAATACTAAAGGGATCGATATTTTTTTAAACAACTTAGATCTTAAAACGAAGCTTTTAGTTCATATTTCTATAATTTTTTTCAGAGCATATCAAGGAGCACGGAAGCGCTCCGAAGGCAAGTATAGAAGAAGCCTAAATGAGCGACCTGTGCTACATATACATTGAAATGGGTCTACGAAAAATTCAATGCGCTTTTACGTATATTGCGTTAGTTTTTACTATATAACATATCCCTCTTAATCGAAAGCCATTTCATTGCTCTACTCAAATCAAAACATTTTATTTAAAAAGATTATCTCGTTCAGAAGATATAGAGAGCTGAATTTTTTTATGTGCGATTTCCTTTTATACTTTTCTTCTCCTTATTCCGGCGTCCGGTTTGCAGCTCTTACGACACTTCCGGTTGTCGTCTATCTTACGCTTGTATATCTATATATATATACACACCCGTATCTGATCGATCTAACCTTACATACAACATGTCAGTATTTTTTGATATACAAATGTTATCATATCGTGAGTTAGTTAATAACACATTTCAAAGATCTCAAGAAGTTGCTAGATTGTTTAGGTTAAGAACTTATTCTTAGCAATCTAAGAAGAAGAATTTTTATCTATCTATTATTTTATAGATATACATTTTACAAATGTTATCATATCGTGAGTTAGTTAATTAGTTATGTATTTGAAAGATCTCAAGTTGTCAACTGGTGATGAGAAAAATTGATCTATTCGTCTATCAATCAATGGGGAAAATAACTTTCATTAGATAAGTACTTACTAGCTAAATGTTAAATGGCTAAAATCATTTTTTTAAACTTAATACTTTGTGAGAGTTTTTATTTTTACAGATATTATACCAGAAGATTTTTTTCGAGTCATTTTGAAGATATATATAATTATAGCCAATAATGTTGAGGAGTTCTAATTGTGTACTGTCTGAAAAATCTAATTTTGAATTAACAAAAATGAACGAGTGCCCTCATGACCCTTGGAGTTATTATTAATGAACAAGAAAAAGTTATTTTAATACAAGAACAGACACGTACTACTCAAGATAGAAAAACCAAACCAATATTACTATGGGGCAAATATATTATTATTTACGACACAATATTTTTCAAGACATATCTATAATATAATTATAGTGAAGTCAGTGCAACTTTTCAGATCAGATATAATAAAATGTTTTGTATAATAAATGAAATAAAGTAGCGGTATGATGTGTTAAATGAAGTGTTTATAACAAATTAAAAACCTCTACTTAAAATCAGAATTTAAAATAATGTGAGACGTTAGAGCCTTGGTTAAGAAAAGCATTTTTTGTCTATACTTCAAGAAACTGAGTCGATATTAGTGCTGTGCTCTTGTACATATTTACTTAACCACGAATTAAAAAATTATGCCAAATGAACATTAAAATACAGAAAAAAGCAAAAATGATGTGTTATTGTTGTGAAAATTTCAACAAATAAAAGTGCTCAGTTAATCTAATTTTATAATTTTCTCACGGTGGGAGACGTCAAAATGTTTCAGAGGATTTCTCAGTAAATATTTTTCTACGCAAGATTCAGATAACTACAAGATTTCTTGTGTATATCAATAATAAAAATAATCAGATACGTATTAAATGACTAAATATCTATTTTTAAAATATAAAATATTGGTTATAAAAATGAACATTGACACTTTGTGTTGATTTATTATTTTTTTTTAGATTATATGAGAAATTTCTTACGGTGGAAGACGTCAAAATGTTTCAGAGGAGTTCTTAGTAATTTTTGCATATACTATAAACAACGGCCTGAAGAAATGGAAATCTACAAGCATCCTGTACAAGAAAATAACTTAGAAATATAATAATAGTGAAGTCAGTGCAAGTTTTCAGATCAGATATAATAAAATGTTTTGTATAATAAATAAAAAAGTTTTCAGATCAGATATAATAAAATGTTTTGTATAATAAATAAAATAAGTAGCAGTATGATGTGTTAAATGAAGTGTTTATAACAAATTTAGAACCTCTACTTAAAATCAGAATTTATAATATTGGTCAGACGTTAGAGGCTTGGTTAAAAAAAAGCATTTTTTGTCTATACTTATGGTAAGGGGCACCAAATGATTCAGAGGAGCCATTTGTTCTGTGAATATACAGTACATGAAACCATAATATAAATTACTGTAATGGCTACTTTTTAAATCTGCAACCAACATTTTAATTTGCTAGCTGATTGTGATGCAATAGTATGATTATTAGATCTAGTACCCTTGCAAGTCTTTGATAAAATATTATGAAAAAGAAATATGTGGATATCAAAATAATGAAATGAGTTCCAGCTTTAGAATATGCAATAAAAGGCTAAAGGTAAATTTTAGCACAAATTTAATAATGTAATAATAATTTGTCAAAAAAACAAAAGTAAATGGATGCATAAGAGTGTTTTGTAAAAAAACTTAGGTGATTTCAGAGAAATAAATGCGAAAGAATAGTTTTTAAAAACTTTGTACCACCTGCTGCTATGGAAATGGCAGTTGACATGAGAACTCAACTTGTCAGCCAACTTTGAGCTTCAAGTTTTATAAAAGCAAGAGAATCAGGTGATATAGAGATTTGAATTGTAATTCTGAGAACTTGTACTTTTTTCTTTTATTCCTTGCGATAGCTACAATAAATACTAATAAAAGTTTAATGTTTTTATCCAAACAATCTTGCTCTCAACAACTGTCCAACTCTCTAGAAAGAACTTGACTGAAAGCTTAAATGTTTTTTTGAAACAATTATAATAAACACTTCTAAAAACTATTTTTTAAAGTATTTTCTATCTGTAAATTATTCATTATTATATTTTCTCTACAAAATATCTCAAAAAATGGTCCATTTCTATATCTTCTAAAAAATCCATTAATAAATTATTTTACAAAACTTCTACAATCCTTTACAAACTTTTGCAAGCAACGAGAAATTCTTTTCCAAAACCTTTACAATCACTTTACCAAAACTTTTACAAACGATAAGAATTTTTTTGTAAACCATAAGAATTATTTTCCGAAATCTATACAATACTCTAAAAAATTATTTACGTTTTATTTTATGAAAAGGAATTCTACCAATAAATAATAAATGTTTGCGTTCTAAAGTCGAAATAAATTTCTTTCACGCGGATACTGAAAGTCAAACCCAAAAAAGGTGTGAAATCAATTAAAGTGTAGTTTTATACTTAACAGACATTATTTACAATGTAGTTTTACTCTTAAAAAGTTGTGAAATCTCTTTAAAAAATTATTTTACATAAGTAAAAACTTATAGGCAAGAATAAGTTTGGTTACTATTCTACATAGTTTGTACTTAACAAACATTATTTACTAAACTCTCCCACCCCTTCTTCCCCCTCTCTCTCTCCCACTGTACCAAAAACTTTAATAAGAGCTTAAATATTTTTTCAAAACAATCAACACGTTCTTTAAAAAACTAATCTTTTAAATATGTTCTATCCACACCATTTGTCTATAGTCCTTTTATTTATTCTGATCTCATATATTCAATAACCACTGTCTGCAAATGGTAAGAATTTTTTCCATGACTGTACAAATAACTTTTATTTATTCGAATTTCATCTATTCAATAAGCACTCTGCAAATGGTAATAATTTTTTTTATGACTGTACCAATAATAATATTGTTAATATAAAACTTTCTACGAAAGTATAAAATAAGGCAAGTATAGACGTTTTTTCTGTATAATCTATAAAATAATAATATTTATGTTTTTTTAAAAGAAATCAAATAAATGCCAGTGAAAAAGTCTTTTACTTCTTTGAGTCATTGTATGCTGAACAAATTATATGTAAGTAAGTACATTCAAATTGTTCATTGCAAATCAAACAAATGAAAGTTGTGAAATCAATTATCGATAGTCAAGTAATGCAAACAACTCTCGGAAACTACTGTATGACTATTCTCAGAAATGTACTAAAATTTGTTCATCCTTCTATACAAATTAAACACAAGAAAGTACTGAAATCAATTTATTGTAGTCAAGTACCCATAAGTTAACTTGACTGAATAATATAACTTTTCGTAACTACTTAAAAATATTCAGTCAGCGGGCATAAAGTACTACTTAACGCCTAACAGGCGTAATAGCTCCCATACTCCTACCAAACTTTATAGAACCTACGCACTTTACGCCCGAGTGGGCGAAAATTATTTTAATTATATAACTACTATGCCTTCTTTTTATTTCTAAAATTCATAAGAATTTTATCAGATATTTACGAAAAGTCAAAGCCTATATAAAAAAATTACATAGTTACCACCACATCTCCATTTTTCATTGAGTTTTCTCAATTTTGAAATTTCTATAATATTACGCATCTTGGGAGGACAATAGAAGTCTATAGAGCTGCTCTAGCAGGGGTGGTCCTCCAATCTCCCATACATACTTGGCGGGCCCGACGGTTTCCAGTTTACTGGTGGGCTTTGTAAATGTAGAATACTAAATTTTTACATAAATTCATTAACAATGTTTATACCTATAAGCCCATTATAAATAATTACATTGGCTCTAATTTTTAATTGATACCGTTTAAATATAATATCCCTACATGTGCAGAATCTCATGATTTACTTTCATTACCGAAAATATTTTTCCTTGTGTCTGTCTTTTTTAAACGGGAATGGGATAAAAAAATGCATATAAACTTATTGTATACTCAAAAGTGCTTTAGGTTTTATTAACGATTTTGTAAGCCACCTATTTTTTATTCTTTTCCGCCGTGTAAATATCATATGACATCTCGTATGAGATATCATATATGTGATGTCATCTGCAATTTTGCATATTATGGGATCTCATATGAGATCTGATGTCGGATATTCCCAAATGAGATCTGATGTCCAATATTCTCATATGAGATCTCTTATTATATTTTCATGCGGGTTTGCACTTTCTATTCAAAAACAGAGTAATAAATTCAATACTGAGCCCTATTTAATATGTAGAAGCAACCCATTTATACATTCTATCTGATCTTTAAACATATGAATATTTATATGAAAATGACCATGTCTATAGACCTTAAACTGAAAACCGTCGGGCCTGCCAAGTATGTATCGGAGATTCGAGGACCACCCCTGCTAGAGCTGCTCTACAGACTTCTATAGTCCTCCCAAGATGCGTAATATTATAGAAATTTCAAAATTGAGAAAGATCAATGAAAAATGGAGATGTGGTGGTAACTATGTAATTTTTTTATATAGGCTTTGACTTTTCGTAAATATCTGATCAAATTCTTATGAATTTTAGAAATAAAAAGAAGGCATAGTAGTTATATAATTAAAATAATTTTCGCCCACACGGGCGTAAAGTGCGTAGGTTCTATAAAGTTTGGTAGGAGTATGGGAGCTATTACGCCTGTTAGGCGTTAAGTAGTACTTTATGCCCGCTGACTGAATATTTTTAAGTAGTTACGAAAAGTTATATTTTCAGTCAAGTTAACTTATGGGTACTTGACTACAATAAATTGATTTCAGTACTTTCTTCTGTTTAATTTGTATAGAAGAATGAACAAATTTTAGTACATTTCTGAGAATAGTCATACAGTTGTTTCTGAGAGTTGTTTGCATTACTTGACTATCGATAATTGATTTCACAACTTTCATTTGTTTGATTTGCAATGAACAATTTGAATGTACTTACTTACATATAATTTGTTCAGCATACAATGACTCAAAGAAGTAAAAGACTTTTTCACTGGCATTTATTTGATTTCTTTTAAAAAAAAATAAATATTATTATTTTATAGATTATACAGAAAAAACGTCTATGCTTGCCTTATTTTATACTTTCGTAGAAAGTTTTATATTAACAATATTATTATTGGTACAGTCATGAAAAAAATTATTACCATTTGCAGAGTGCTTATTGAATAGATGAAATTCGAATAAATAAAAGTTTTTGTACAGTCATGGAAAAAATTCTTACCATTTGTAGAGACTGGTTATTGAATATATGAGATCAGAATAAATAAAAGGACTATAGACAAATGGTGTGGATAGAATATATTTAAAAGATTAGTTTTTTAAAGAACGTGTTGATTGTTTTGAAAAAATATTTAAGCTCTCATTAAAGTTTTTGGTACAGTGGGTGAGAGAGAGGGGGAAGAGAGGGTGGGAGAGTTTAGTAAATAATGTTTGTTAAGTACAAACTATGTAGAATAGTAACCAAACTTATTCTTGCCTATAAGTTTTTACTTTTGTAAAATAATTTTTTTAAGAGATTTCACAACTTTTTAAGAGTAAAACTACATTGTAAATAATGTCTGTTAAGTATAAAACTACACTTTAATTGATTTCACAACTTTTTTGGGTTTGACTTTCAGTATCCGCGTGAAAGAAATTTATTTCGACTTTAGAACGCAAACATTTATTATTTATTCGTAGATTATAAGTATTTTCATTTATTGGTACTAGAAATTGATTATTAAAGCCTTAAATTAGTTCTACTATAAGACTGCTATATGATAATATCATTAATTATTTTTGTAGCTTCGCAATTATTTTTTATTTATAACATTAGTAGATTTTTTTATATAAACAACTAGTTATTTTACTTTAAATACAAAATAGGTGATACGTAAACATTTATATATTGTATAAGATTGTACTTACAATAAAAAATAGAGAAAAAATAGAGATTGGAATTATGCACTACAATATGTGGACAAAATGTTTAAAAAGAGCCTTTATGATCTATCATCATATATCAGATTATTACACGAAAAAAAAATTGTGTTGGAAAAATCACGATTTTTTATATAGTAAACCACGGAACAGATTCAAATTTTCATGAAAATTACTATAATTTATGGTAAAAATTGGTATTTGTGTAGTAAAAGTTACAAAATTATAGCAATTTTTACTATAAATTATAGTAATTTTCATGAAAATTTGAATCTGTCCCACGGTTTACTATATAAAAAATTCGGTTTACTATATATAAAAAGTTCTAATCTATGTACATCCTTCTACATGCCAGCACATATTTTGCTTTCTTTAAAAGTTGATTTGAATCAACACTATGTGTTTTATGTAAATGTGAGACTCAATTATATTTACATTATATTACAGATTTATTTATTTAGAGATATACGAAAGATATGCCCCGGCCCTCGAGCATTTAGAAAACTTGAAGCTCAAAGTTGACCAAGAAGTTGAGTTCTTATGTCACCTACCATTTTCATAACAGTATCAGATACAAATTTTGTTCTTTAATTTTATCAAATTTGAAACGCTCTAAACACAGTCATATGGTCAGTTCTTTACGAGTAACCATTGCTGCCTGATTTTTTGATAATTGAAAAGGCATGTCAAATAATACTCCGTACCTCCTCAATACGTACTGGGTTCTGAGCTGGTCGCGTTTTCTGTCTACACACAATTTTATTTGGATATACGCCAGCTGTCAATGCTGCTTTTACGACAGCCCAGTTTTCAAAATTAAAATTTAAATTTCTGATATATCTCTTGATCCTCTAGCTATTACAAAACTTGAAACTCAAAATTGACTAAAAAGTTTAGTTTTCTTGCCAACTACAATTTCGATATTTTAAAAACTTTTGATTGGTCCAAATATGTACAACAGTTTAAAAGTCTTACAAGGGTACTAGATCTAATCACACTACTGCATCACAATCCGCTAGCAAATTAAAATATTGGTTGCAGATTCAAAAACTAGTCATTACAGTAATTTATATTAAGGCTTTATGTATTGTAATATTTACAGAACAAATGATTCCTCTGAAACATTTGACGCCCCTCACCATAAGCCAGTCATTAATTATATTATTCTGTACACTTGAATTTGTTGAAATTTTCACTTGCTACACATCTTAAATTAAAAACAAAAGTTTCAACAATACAATAATATATTTGTATCAGGCAGATCACTACGTTATTTGTTATTTTATTTATGCTTTCCACTTTACAAAACTTTTATCAAAATACACAAAATAACGTACATTTCACTGACATAAGAACCCACAAATGTATTTCACTGGGAAACACCATATTTTTATATTACAAAAAACAAGTTATTTCACAAATGCTAAATGTTCATTTCTCTGTACTAATTTTTATTGTTTATTTCAAAAAGTTTTTTCACACACACATAAGAAACTCGTGTTCCAAGGATCATCACATAAGACCTTGGATCCATAGATAACCAACGTAATAAACATATTTTTAAATGCACTTTTCAAATTCACTTATTTACACACTTCATCTATTGTAAAAAAAAAAATAATAATAATAATACATTCAACACTTATCGCAACAACCTAACTTTTGACCACATCAATTAAAGTTGTCTATAAAAATAAGATAGTCTAAACAGTTTACTAATATGTTAGCGCATTGTTTTCTCAAATTACTGAACCATGAATTAATGTCACTATTAAAAAATACTTGGCAATACATTCTTTAACGCATTGATATGCAATGAACTTTATCAATATATTTTTGTATTTGTTTTTATTTATGTTAATGTCTTCTTCAAGGAGTGAAATCTGAGTCTGAAAGTATAAAATACTAGAGATGGATGCACTTCTAATAATCTGCGAAAATCTTACATCTTGCTATTTCTGGGTTTTAGTATTACAACAACCTAGCTTTCAACCAGAATAATTAAAGTTATCTGTGTATTGAAGATCAGCTGCAAATGCAGCTTTTACTACTGTAACGGGGTGAATTTAAAAGAGGGTATTAATCCCTCTCTGGGATGCGCCAGGCGATAAACGGGCGTCTACTACGCCCAGAGCAGCGCGCCATTGTAGACGGACCCGTCGGCCGGCCGGAGCGCGTTGGCGCAGGCTCAGAACAAGCGCGCCCGGCTTTCGCTGTAGAAAGCTTAGGCCGCCTTCTACTAGACCCGGCGCTGCGCTCTGCCGCTGCCGCTGACTTCGGCGCACAATTCACCGGCGGCTAGATATGCACTAGCCTGACCTACTCTCGCCGGTGTTCCCGTACAACGTCGCTCAGGTTAACCTGAGCGACTTTCACTTACAATTTCCCCGTTGACGTTGCTCCTCTAGGAGGTGAAGCCTCCGACTAGCTGCAGCTGCTGAAAAGGTAGAGGGCGGTATTCGGGGGGATAGGGAACGGTTACTCGCGAAATGACAGACTCGACACGAATAATGAAAAAGTAAAATAAATAAAGTTTATTGGTCAAAAGGAATCGCGCTAAGGGGCGCGAAGCCCGAACATCTCCTACAAAAACGAACGCGCAGGCCGAGACTTACGCGGAGCCGGCCGGTCGCACGGCCGGCGTCACCGCGCCGCGAGACGCCACAAAATGGCCGCCGCGCTCTCGCACACGAGGCCGCTTGCCTCTACGCAGGCGGCGTCGGATAGCCGCGTAACACTTCTTACGCGTGGCCGCTCGCACGCAAAACCTACGCGGCAAAAATACAAAGGAAGCGCACACTTACTTTGGCGCTGGCCAGCGCGTCGCTCGAGGTCTGTCCCTCTCTCTCTCTCTCACGCTCCCGCGCTCTCGCCTCCTCGCTGCGAGGCGTCGGGCCTCGTGGCTCCTCGAGCCTCGGCTGCCGCCTCTTTCTCTCTCTCCTCCTCTCACTTTCTGGGTGGCGGAGTGGCCCGGCCGGCGAGGCAGCCAGTGATGCGTCGCTGCGGGGCTGGCGGGGATCGGAGGCGCAAAGGGCTGTTCCGCAGGGCGGGATGCGGCACTGGCGGGGCACTCCGAAGCACGGCACTGGTATATGGCGGGAGAACACGTGCGCACCTGTTGCGCTACAGGACTAGACTGCCCAGCAATGGTCGCGGCGTCCCCTCGGAGCGCCACGGCGGCGTCTTCTTCTTCTTCTTGCTCTGCCTCCCGCGCGTCCCGCTTGGCGCGCGGCTAGCCGCTGTACGTGCAAGCGCGCGCGATTCAAACCTCGCGGCGCGGTACACGCGGCTCTTTCGCCTTTATTGCCTGCACCCGTTACACCCCCCACCCAGATTTGGCGTACCCCGTACGCGACATCTGAAAAGAGGAAGGGCGCAGAAATAAGGCGAAAACAACAGGTTAGGTGGAGGCTCTTCCTTTTTATTCCAGCCTCTGGGGCACATCACCTATACACTATATACAACAAAATATTTACAAAAAAAAACTATGTACAAAAAAATTTCCACCAAAAAAAAAAACTGTACAGTTCGGAACTGGCGAATCGAAAGCGTCCCCCCCGGGCTAGCCACGGGGAGGCGCCGTGGATTTCGGCGGATGCGTAGCCGCTCGGGGGCATTTGCGCGGCAGGCGCACCCCCGGCCACCCGCACACATAGCAGAAGCGGGGGCGTCCCGCTTCTGGCGGGTTCGGCCGGACGGGCGAGCGCTCCTGCGCGAGGCCCAGGTCGACGGCCGCCCGCTCTTCGTCTCGGCGGGCCTGGTTCCACCGAGCGCGGGCTGCCTGGAGCTCGGCTTCCTCGGCGAGGCGGCGGGCGCGGGCCTCCTCCAGGGCCCGCTCCGACGCGGCACGGAGGCGTGCCTCCTCCTCCACCTTTTCCCGCTGCATGCGGGAACGTCGCTCCGCTCGCCAGGCGACCAGGTGCTCGGCCTCCTCCTGCTTGGCCAGCATCATCCGGCGCCAGGAGTCGACCTCCGGAGGCTGCTCCCCGTGGACCCCGACGTGCCGCTCCAAGGCCGCGAACACCTCGGCGCGGGCCTGGTTGGCGGCGCGGTCCATCTCCCGGACTGTCGACAGCCCGGCGCACAGCTCGCCCCAGGTGGGCTCCGCAGGCAGGAGGTGAGCGTCCGTCTGCGAGGCGGCATCGCGCTGGACCCTCCGCGGGTAGCCGGCGGGGATTGCGCCGCGGGGCGGCGTGGCAGGCTCCTCCTTGGGGGCGAAGCGGGGCACGCCGGGGCTGGTACCCGCCCGGCTCTGCTCTTGGGCGTCGGCCTCCTCTAGGAGGAGCTGCTCCTGCAGTCGCTCCATAGCCTCGTCTTCGAGGCGCTGCCAACGTTGGCGCAGGAGGTGGAGCACCGCCTGGGCCACGCCCTCGACGGGTTTGCCCAAGTTGAGGGTTATGAGCGCGGCCATGGCCTCCTCCAGCGTCTGCTCGGAGATCTCCAACGTCTGGAAAAGAACATCTCAGGTTAGGCCAGTTTCACTATATCCGCGTGTAGTTTATCGCACGTCGCGGGGGGGGGGGGGCTAAGCGCTAGGCGCGCAGCGCTACGGAGGCTTGCGGGGACGACCGCGTCCCCTGCGAGGAGCATTCGGGGCTCGCGGTCCTACCGAAGTTGGTTCGGCGGGACCCGTAGTTGCGCCGCGCGCCCTCCGCGGTCTCCCCCGCGTGCTCTCGGGGGGCTCCCCTGTCCCCTGAGGGGCGGGTGGTTCGCTCACAGGCGTCCCCCTGGGGTCGCCTTCCGCGTCGACTCCATTCGACTCAGGCGACTCACCGCGATAGGGCTTAAGCTGGTCAGCGGCCACTATCTCCTCAATTTGGCCCCCTCACCTACCAATCGGTAGGTGTTGGAGTTTCAGCACGGCCGTAATCCAAGACGGCCCTTCAAACCTAGGCGCTAGTTTCTCCGCGACGCCCTGCGCGGCCGAGGAGAGTGGGTTGCTGGGCGTCCAGACCCTCTCTCCCGGCTTGAAATCTGGCTCTCGCCTGCCGGCATCATAATAGCTGGCTTGGCGATCTTGAGCCGCTCTCGCCTGCGAGGCGGCTCGTTGATGAAGGTTTGGAAGGGCGTCGAGCCGCTCCTTCCAACGGGCCAAACTTTCTTCTTGTGCCGGGGTCTCTGCCGCGACCTCTTGCAGCATACGCTGCGTACCAGGGGGCTCTGGCTGCCTACCGTAAAGTAACATGGCGGGGCTGACTCCGGTAGAGCTATGCACCGCCGTATTCATGGCGAAGAGAAGTTCCGGAAGCTTCTCGTCCCATGTGGTGTGCCGCCCCTTAAGGTAAGAGGCGACCATCGTCTTTAAAGTACGATTGGCGCGCTCCACCGGATTAGCCTGCGGGTGGTAGGTGGGAGTGTTGGTGTGATGCACACCTCGCTCCCTCAAGAATTCCTCTACAACACGGTTCTTGAACTCTGTGCCGTTGTCGGAGAGGAACACTTCTGGGCAACCAAACCGGAGGAAAACCTTCCGGTCCAACTCTCCTACCACCGTCTTGGCGTTAGCCTTCCGTATCGGCGAAGCTTCCGCCCACCTGGAGAAAAGGTCTTGAAACACCACAATGTATTCAAAACCTTTAGTGGTGCGAGGCAGCGGTCCTATTATGTCTCCAGCGACGACCTGCCAGGGTCTGTCGACGACTCGTCGACCCATGAGGCCGGCTGGAGCTCTTTGTTCCACCTTAAACCGCTGACACGTTTCGCAGTGGCGCACGTACTCTTGCGTTTCCGCGTAGTAACGTGGCCAGTAGTAGCGCAGGGCTACTCTGGCAAACGTCTTTTCTCGTCCGAGATGTCCAGCGGTGGCGTCGTCATGGCACTCTTGCAACACCTCGCGACGATGCTCCTCTGGTACTACCAGCTTCCAAGCATCCTCATCGTCGCCGAGGGCCGCGTCAACGTCCGGGTTCGGTCGGTACCGGTAAAGGTTGCCCGCGACGAGTTTGTAGGTTGGAAAATCGTTGGGTTGCTCTCGGACTTTGGCGCTCCACTCTCGATACCACGCGTCCTCGGTGTCCGTTGACCAGGACACCGCAGCCACCTCCGGGCCTTCCTCATCCTCGTACATCCGGGAGAGGGCGTCGGCCACGTGGTTCAAGGCGCCTTTTCGATGCTCGATCGAAAACTTGTGGCCTTGCAACTCCAACGCCCACCGAGCGAGCCTGCTCGTGGGATTTTTCATCTGACAGAGCCACCGCAGACTGCTGTGGTCTGTCACAACCCTAAACTCGTAGCCTTCGATGTAAGGGCGAAACTTCTGTATCGCCCAGACCACCGCGAGGCACTCCCTCTCCGTAACGCTATAGTTTCGCTCTGCCGGGGTTAACACCCGGCTCGCGAACTCAATCACCCGCTCTTGGGTCTCTACTTCCTGAAGCAGCACCGCGCCAAGGCCTACATCGCTCGCATCGGTCTGCACGATGTAAAGGCCGCCGGGATCAGGGCGATGTAGGACCGGAGCGGTCATAATCATCGCCTTCAACAACTCGAAAGCGCGTTGCTGCTCGTCGAGCCACTCGTACTTCTGGTTCTTCTTCGTCAGACCCGTGAGCGGCTCGGCGATCGTGGCATAGTTCGGGATGAACTTCCTAT
This sequence comes from Torymus aiolomorphi, assembly GCA_036365515.1. Lineage (NCBI taxonomy): Eukaryota > Metazoa > Arthropoda > Insecta > Hymenoptera > Torymidae > Torymus > Torymus aiolomorphi. Next base: position 148,452,665 of record CM070873.1, read on the forward strand.
ACCACGATGAAGTACCCAGGAATCGGCGCAGCTGCCACAGATTCCGCGGCTGCGGAAAATTCTTGATTGGCTCGATCTTGGCCGGGTTCGGCCTCGTTCCGTCCCGGTTAACCAAGAAGCCCAAGTATGCTACCTCTTGCTTGCAGAAAACACATTTTTCTGCGTTGAGGGTTAGTCCAGCGGCGACGAGCCTTTCCAACACCCTTTTCAAGCACTTCTTATGCTCCTCGAACGTTTCTGCGACTACGATGATGTCGTCGAGGTAGGCGTAGACGTAAGGCTCCAGCTCGGGTCCGAGCACTTGGTCAATGAGCCGCTGGAAGGTGGCCGGCGCGTTCGTCAGTCCGTACGGCATCCGCCGGAACTGGAACAGGCCCAGCCCCGGCACCGTGAAAGCGGTGATGGGCCGCGCCTCCTCCGCTAACGGTATCTGATGATACGCGCTCTTGAGGTCAAGCGTGGAGATGAACTTCGCCTTCCTCAATTTCCGCAGAATATCCTGCATATTCGGCAGAGGATAGGCGTCGGGTTCGGTGACTGCATTCACCTTCCGCAGATCGTTGCAGAACCGTCGTGTGCCGTCACTCTTCGGCGCCATCACGACAGGGCTCGACCACCCGCTCTTGGAGGGCTTGATGATGCCTTGGTTCAGCATTTCGCAAACCTGGCGATGCATCTCCTCCTGCACCTTATCCGACACTGGATAATGGCGCTGCTTGATGGGTCGAGCGTTTCCTACATGAATCTCATGCTCCACGCCTCTGACGCAACCTAATCCTGGCGGGAGCTTGCCTAGGACCACGTCCACCATGGCCTTCAGCTCCTCTCGCTGAAGGTCTGTAGCGTCCTCGAGCCCAATTGCCGCTACCGAGCTAGGATCTGGGGTCAAGCTGGCTACTTCCAGCTCGACGTAGGCTTCCGTCTCCTTACAGAATAGCCTATCCGTATCCGGGTCTAGTACGGCCTTGAACGCTCGTACAAAGTTGACTCCTAAGTAGCAGTCGGCATCTAAATTCGGCATTATGGCGACTCGGATATCGCGAGTGAGGCCAGCCACAGTGATGGGCAGCATCACGTGGCCTAGCAAGGGGCTGCGGCTTCCATCCGCTAGCCTTACCCCTTTCTTCTCGGACGCTACAAACTCCCGGTCCAGCGCTGTAGCTAGTTGGAGCCCGACGGAGCCCATCACCGTCGTGGATGCTCCCGGGTCCAACAAAGCGCGGAGATTAAACTCGCCGACCTCAATTCGCAGCCACCACCTTGTTTCTGCGTCGGTCGGTTGCTTCTCCGAGGCCTCTCCTCGGTTCGCAACTGGCGAGGGTACCGCGGACTCTTTCGCGGCAGGGTGGCTATCGCACGCGGCCAAAACATCTTCGGTTTTGGGGACCTCGTCGGGGAGGGGGGCGGTAGTGATCCCCTCTACCCGCTCCCCTTCCCGTTTCCCGCACAATTAGGGCAGTAGCGCGCTATATATCCGACAAGGCCGCATGAGTAGTAACTCAGCGGCGGCCTTGGTCCTTTCGGAGGGCTACCCTCGGGGCTGGTGGAGGGCGCGGAGCCGTTCGGTGGGCTCGTCGCCTTCGCCCCCTGCCTCGGTTCTGGGGGCCTCCTTGCCCCGCCACGCCCAGATGGCTGGTTACCGCGCCCTCTGCGCGGCCCAGGGGGCGTATTTCGCCCGGAGCGCTCTCCTCCGGAGCCTCGCCGGTCGGAAAGATGCTCGCTTAGCACTCGCCGAAGCATTTCCTCCAAGCCCTCCAGCTTGGCGTCCTTCTCGACCACCGCAGCAGCCACTTTGCCTTCCTTGGCATCGCCTTTCGGCTTTCGTGGCGCGTCGGTGTTTGCCGGCGGTTTATACGCCATTTCCGGCAGTAGCGCCGCTGTTGGCGGTGGTGGAGGTCGGAACGTCTTGGAATTCTCCAACGTTTGCTCCGCGTCCACTGCCAAATCCAGTAGCTCCTCTACTGTGCTGAAGTCTGACCTACGGACCATCGCTTGCAGCTGGGGCCGTAGGTTTCGGTGCAGCTGATCCAGCTGTTGCTCCGAGCTGGGGGGCGGCGATATCTTCCTCACTATCGCAATGAGGCACGTGATATAATCTCTCACGGCCTCGTCCGCCCCTTGGGTGCGGTTGTTCGCCTCTGCTATCAACCGCTGCTGGTACCTCTTCGTCGTCCCGTACCAGCGTTTCGCTGCAGTCACGAACTCTTGCCACGTGGCCCATTTCTCTTTCTCATTACGGTACCACGTGGCCGCCGTGTCAGTGAACAGCTCTGACAACGACGACAACACCTCTTCTTCGGAGAGGTTTGTCAGGACTCGACAGTCCTCCAGCCTCGCCAGGAATACATCGATACTCTGGCTCTTCGCCCCAGAGAATCGAATTTGCCATTTCCTCACGATTTGGCCTATGTCTCGCGAGTGGAACATACTCGACCTCGAGAAGTTCCCTGTCGCGCCTGGCGCGCCATATGTCGGCCAGCTCGAGCCTCTCTCCGAACTTCGGCGGTCACCCCCCACCCAGGCTGCGTTTACTCCTTGTAAATCAGCCTGACCATCACGCCGAGCTGGCGGTGGTGTCGATTGCGGACCGATCCACGTATCGTTGCCGGTGACGGTGTACGTGTCTTCAAACTGCACGTTGTGACCTTGCCTAGGTTCCGCTATGTGCGTGCTGGAAGCGGCGTGTCGCTGTTGGTTTAAAACCAACTCCTCCAGCGACCTTACTTTCGCTATTAATTCTGCTAATAGCGAGCCGACTTCCCGAGGGATATAAAACTCGGAGCCGTCCTTTGCCAGGAGGCGTAGCATCTCTCCTGGCTGCGCTTGTTGGTCGTCGCCGCGAGTTTCTTCTGCTTCGCTGTCCTGCTGCTGTAGAGGTAGCTGTGTGCGTTGCTCCTTTTGTTGTTGCGTAGTGTCCCGGTTACTGGCTGTGGTGTTTGGGTGTGGTGAGTGCTGGGTGTCGGACACGGCTTCCGCCGTCGTCCTACGCAGTATCTCCAATATCTGCTCGCTTTTGAGCACTACGTCCAGGGGGTGTATATCCCAACTGGACGCTTCGACGAAGGAGCCGTCGTCTTCTAAAAGGATCCTCCGTAAGAGGTTTTCCCTTAGTGCCATCCGCCGGGGGATTACATCCCCCGGGTCTTCCGGCTCCTCGAAGTCTTGAGGCGTGTAGTTACCCAGCACCCACTGGCTTAGCCTGTGCATTCTCAAGAATGTGGAGTCGTGTCGCCTCAATTGCAACTCCGACAGGTGGCTATCGATCTCGCTTGGCGAGATCGACCACACCCAATCCTCCACAGCTTCCTGGATGTTGTATGACATCGTTCGCTGGTTGTGCGTGTGCAAGGGGATCCCTCTTCAATCCCGCAATTTACTATGCTTTTGCACGGCCAGTGGTATCCTTCACAAGGTACCTACTGGATTACCACTGGCTCAGGAAGTAACGATCTTCCCCAACTGGTGGTTTGGTCTTTACGCTATACCGAGGTTAATTCACTTTTACTCACTTGCATGGAGGTTATGTCGCTTTTGGCGTATTGCGCAAGCGTAATAGTCGTCCGCGCAACCGATTCCCGGTCAAAACTGAAATTCGCGATTTTCGGGCGCTGCGCATGCGCGGCACTAAAATCACTATGTGTATCAGTACCGCCGCCGCATGCGCAGACGATTCTGCGTGTAAAAACAAAAATTTGATCTTTCGACCTTTTGCGCATGCGCAAAACCGAAATTAGTGAATATGCCCACCTCCTCGTGGGATGGGCAACCGAATTCGCGATAGCGATTTTTCACTTTTTATTTTCGGATTCTGCGCATGCGCCGGTCCAAAATTACTGCGCGCGCACCTTACGGTATCCCCCGCGCAGGCGTCTTCGCGAATTAAGCCCTAAATCCGAAAATCCAACGAAATCCCCAGTATTTAAATACTGGGTGCGTAATCCGGTAGTTTACTCCCCGGTGTGCACGTGTGATGACGCACAAAGAGATAAAACGCTAGGATCTATATAAAACAATTTTAATAATATAATACATAATTAATAAATAATTGCTACCTAATCTCTTTGTCGTCCTCGCTAAATACTTCAACAAATGCTCGGCCTTCACAAGCAATGTTCCTCACTAAATACGTGCAGACCGGGTAAATTCCTCCAAGCAAGGTTAGAAACCACCAGTTGGTTACCCTTGCACACACTGTACACTTTGTAATAATTAATTATCACCGCGATAATTAATTATTCGCAACGCGCGTTTCGACCTGTTTCGACGATCAACCAATTACTGTAAAATTCGCCGTTCCCTAATCTAATGTGCTGCACACTTTAATGGGCGCCAGTTGTAACGGGGTGAATTTAAAAGAGGGTATTAATCCCTCTCTGGGATGCGCCAGGCGGTAAACGGGCGTCTACTACGCCCAGAGCAGCGCGCCGTTGTAGACGGACCCGTCGGCCGGCCGGAGCGCGTTGGCGCAGGCTCAGAACAAGCGCGCCCGGCTTTCGCTGTAGAAAGCTTAGGCCGCCTTCTACTAGACCCGGCGCTGCGCTCTGCCGCTGCCGCTGACTTCGGCGCACAATTCACCGGCGGCTAGATATGCACTAGCCTGACCTACTCTCGCCGGTGTTCCCGTACAACGTCGCTCAGGTTAACCTGAGCGACTTTCACTTACAATTTCCCCGTTGACGTTGCTCCTCTAGGAGGTGAAGCCTCCGACTAGCTGCAGCTGCTGAAAAGGTAGAGGGCGGTATTCGGGGGGATAGGGAACGGTTACTCGCGAAATGACAGACTCGACACGAATAATGAAAAAGTAAAATAAATAAAGTTTATTGGTCAAAAGGAATCGCGCTAAGGGGCGCGAAGCCCGAACATCTCCTACAAAAACGAACGCGCAGGCCGAGACTTACGTGGAGCCGGCCGGTCGCACGGCCGGCGTCACCGCGCCGCGAGACGCCACAAAATGGCCGCCGCGCTCTCGCACACGAGGCCGCTTGCCTCTACGCAGGCGGCGTCGGATAGCCGCGTAACACTTCTTACGCGTGGCCGCTCGCACGCAAAACCTACGCGGCAAAAATACAAAGGAAGCGCACACTTACTTTGGCGCTGGCCAGCGCGTCGCTCGAGGTCTGTCCCTCTCTCTCTCTCTCTCTCACGCTCCCGCGCTCTTGCCTCCTCGCTGCGAGGCGTCGGGCCTCGTAGCTCCTCGAGTCTCGGCTGCCGCCTCTTTCTCTCTCTCCTCCTCTCACTTTCTGGGTGGCGGAGTGGCCCGGCCGGCGAGGCAGCCGGTGATGCGTCGCTGCGGGGCTGGCGGCGGATCGGAGGCGCAAAGGGCTGTTCCGCAGGTCGGGATGCGGCACTGGCGGGGCACTCCGAAGCACGGCACTGGTATATGGCGGGAGAACACGTGCGCACCTGTTGCGCTACAGGACTAGACTGCCCAGCAATGGCCGCGGCGTCCCCTCGGAGCGCCACGGCGGCGTCTTCTTCTTCTTCTTGCTCTGCCTCCCGCGCGTCCCGCTTGGCGCGCGGCGAGCCGCTGTACGTGCAAGCGCGCGCGATTCAAACCTCGCGGCGCGGTACACGCGGCTCTTTCGCCTTTATTGCCTGCACCCGTTACACTACATAGTAGTTCAATCTTCAGAATTTAAATTTAAATCTGTGTATTATCTGATGATCCTCTAACTATTACAAAACTTGAAGCTCATAGTTGACTACAATTTCCATAAGAGCACCTTATATATTCTTCACAAAATACTCATTCCCACTCACTCTTGTATCTTGCCAAATTTGAAAAGTTTTTAATACTTATATGTATGTTGTTGGATTAAGTCCCATCTGAAAAATCACACTTTTGACCAATAAAATAATGTACACATAATACTGTACTCACAGAAAAGTTCACAGAAATTATTTCATCTGGAGGTATCATACTCAAAAACGAGTCACCTCAGAAATCTTAATTCTTCAAACTATGCCATTCAAAGCTTTCTCGACATTCTTTCATATTATCTGAATCATATCCGCTCTTTGTTTATGCAAGTTTTTACTTATATTCTTTCTGACCTTGAGAAAATGCGATTCTAAGCAGAAACATTATCTTTTGTAAACAATATTCTTGTAATAGTTATGTTGTACTACAGCATATAAATCCTTGTACAGTTTCAATTTGTATTTATTTGTTGTTTCACTTTCACTCACATAATTATCTGAAGCATATCATGTATATGCTTGCATAATCTAATAATAAATTATCTGTTTTTTATTTATTGAAATTTCACAATAACTCATTGTCTTGGCATTTCTCAGCATTATAATGCTGATCTTGCATAAACTTTTACTTCGTTCATGATCAATTTCTTGAAATGACTTCATAAATCAAGACTTCTACCTACATTTACAAAAATATCATAAATATCAAATTATTTCATCCTAAAGTTTTTTACGTTAAAATCACTACTATACAAAGTTGCAAAAGCCATTAGCAAAATCTTGTGGTTAGAGTACGTCCTAGCTGCAAATCCTTTACAAGTAACCATTGCGACTTGTTTTTTTAATTGGAAAGGCATGGTATTATGTAAGTCCTTATACAATAATTTTTTCTATCACACTTCCATAAACATATTTTTTTATCTTCCTCCATAAACAGGTTTCTTTTTTCAATTTCCTATGAACTACTCCTGCAGCATAAGTATAAACGTCAAATTTAACCAGGAAAAAGAAGTTCACACAAAGTCTCTAGTTTTTTACAGCTTTATTCTAAAAAAAATATTATAATACTTACCTAATGCGTATTATTCCATAACTAAAATCTTCAGTAACTCCATATCAATAACTTCATAAACGTTAATACAACCCCCGTATCTTAATTTTTACCTAAACTTAACATATAATAACATTAGTTCTAACTTCACGTTATTAATTATATATGTATGTAAGTATAGTACATATAGATGTAGAGGTTTTATATACTAAGGTACAAGTATAACCACCAGCTGTGGCTGTTATGATTGCTCTCTCTCTCTCTCTCTCTCTCTCTCTCTCTCTCTCTCTCTCTGTGTCTCTCTCTCTCTCTCTCTCTCTCTCTCTCTCTCTCCTCTCTCTCTCTCTCTCTCTCTCTCTCTCTCTCTCTCTCTCTCTCTCTCTCTCTCTCTCTCTCTCTCTCTCTCTCTCTCTCTCTCTCTCTCTCTCTCTCTCTCTCTCTCTCTCTCTCTCTCTCTCTCTCTCTCTCTCTCTCTCTCTCTCTCTCTCTCTCTCTCTCTCTCTCACGTATATCACGAAATTTTTTCTACCTGTAGTATATCAAGGCAGCTTCCATTGATATATACACCGTGACCCATTTTAGTCGCCGCACCCGGATTTCTTGGAACCTAAGCCAGATAAAGAAAAATGGTTCAGACAAAAGTTATAGGGGACAAAGGGGGCCACATAATGGCGCTAACGTCTTTGACCTTGAACTTGACCTTTGCGGTTATTTCAAGGTCAAAGTGGTTTTTTCATATGGAAACACCTAGTTTTGACCCCGGATTCGGAAAGAGCGTGAAATTTTACGTTCAAAATCATATTGAGAAATTTTTTCCAAGGTCATTTCAAGGTCAAATCTAGGTCAAACTCAGAAAAGTCCGTTTAAAATCGTTTTTTTCCATGAACCACAGGCTAAGGTGGTTCAAATTGATCGTAGGCTTAATAGAGGAACCCACGCACCCGAAACCTATAAACCTCAAACCCAAAACTTACACATCCTAGTAAACAAAACTCAAACTCGCACATCCTAACCCCATACACTTCATGCCCTCACATGCTAAACTGTTACACCCCGTCCCACAACCATACCCCACACCCCCCAGTCCCACACATCCCTACCCCACGCATGCTAATTCCATACACCCCAAACCCACACATCCTGAACCCTGAAAAATTTTTCTCAAGGGCAAAATGATTTTTTAACGGAAACTTTAAGATCGTTGAAGCTTCTGTTATAAATGTATTAACCTTACTTTTTGCGAAACCCAGAAACAACGACGTGGACGTAGTAAGGATTGTTTCCTTTGGGGTACTTAATTAAAGTGAGTTCCCTTGCCTCTCACTGTTCGGGGTGCTTGATTATAGTGAGTCCCCTTGCCTCTCACTGTTCGGGGTGCTTGATTATAGTGAGTCCCCTCGCCTCTCACTAATGTAAATAAATTTTTATTTAACCCCGAAGCAAGTATTCGAAATTACGACCATTTGCTTCAAGGCACATAGCAAACGCCTTTGAAAATGCTCGACGAATCCTATCGTGCATATCTGCTCTTGTAGTGGGTTGTTGCTCAAAAATAGCATTTTTCAAATACCCCCATAGACAAAAGTCTGATGGTGAAGTATGGGATGAAGAAGCAAGCCATTTCACCGGACCTCCTCAACCAATCCATCTAATACTAAAGTGTTTATTAAAAAATGCTGTTATTATGAGCGTGAAATGTGGTGCTCCACTATCCTGCTAGAACCTGAAAAATAAATTTAAAAGAACCATTGACGGAACCTATTTTCTTCGTAGATGTGTTTTTAAGGCTATGTGATAGTCAACAAAAATCGTGCTGGGTTCAGTCGATAATGTAGGGAGAGCCAACTACTGTATATTAAACAGTAGATGGCGCTGAAGATATGCTTAATCTATATGCGTAGAACTTTTAGTTTCAAAATACTCGCACAGATGGCGTGCACTGAGAGAAGTGTTTAATGTCAACATGGGATCCTAAGATTCATAACTATTAACATGCCTATATATTTAAATATTTCCAAATATACGCATTGTAACAGTTAAGTCACCATGTTCTTCTAAACAATTTCAATATGTTGCTATAAATATTGATATTGTAATAGGTGCAATATGAGATTTGCCGTCTAAAATCTCCCCTATTCGAATATAAGATATTGTAACAGTTACAATATTGCACTTTCGAATTCAAACAGAACATAAATATTCTTCTCTCAGTGCATAATATAAGAAATAATTTTTCTCATAAAAAATTATGAAAATATCCGTATCAAGTTTATAAAATTTTTTCAAACAAATTATGCGAGAATAAATGAGATTTTAAATGGATCTTTAAAAAGTTTTCGGACCTATGTACAGGGGCCAGTCTTTTTTTTTATAAATTTCATTTATCGTGATAAGAACTTGTGATAAATAATTTATCACTTTTTTATCGTTACAGAATCACACCCCAGCTAGCTATGCCTACCCTGTATAGGATGTTAGCTGCTTCAGACATATAACTATGTCTTGAAGTAAATAATAACATCTATAACAACATGTACTACTCTGGTTAAATAAATAAATAAATAAATAAACATAGATTTTAAGGTTATGTTTAGAAAGTTGTAATTTAGCTTCTCGTACAAGATTCTTTTTTTGTAAAATTAATATTTTTCAAAAACCATTTCCAAAGCTGAAAATCGGTTTACGAATCAAAGTATACATCTTATCATGTAATGTAATTCGCTTACTGATAATAATTTCGTAGTACATAATAGTACTGCATAAAGCGATAATGGAACATTTATTAGTATCATTAGATACAACTTTTTTCCAACATAAATTTTGAAATTTCTTATTTCCAATATATGATGCGTTATTAATTTTCTTATTTCATATAAATAAAAATCATGCACTATTAATTTATTATTTTTGTTTCATACATTATTTATTATGTAATGCAAATCGCTTATTGATAGTATTTTCTTAGTGCAGAATAGTACTGAATAAAGCGATAATGGCACATTTATAAGTATCATTAGATACAAGTTTTTTACAACATGCATTCTGAAATTTCTTATTTCTAATATATCATGCATTATTAATTTTCTTATTTCTTATTTTTGTGTCATACATTATTTATCATGTAAAGTAATTCGCTTACTTATAGTAATTTCGTAGTTCAGAATAGTACTGAGTAAAGCGACAATGGCACATGTATTAGTATCATTAGATACAACTTTTTTACAAAATGCATTCTGAAATTTCTTATTTCTAATATATCATGCGTTATTATTAATTTACTTATTTCTTATAAATAAAAATCACACACTAATAATTTCTTATTTTTGTTTCATACGTTATATTTATCATGTAATGTAATTCGCTTACTGATAGTAATTTCGTAGTACAGAATAGTACTGAATAAAGCAATAATGGCAAAATTTACATTTAAAATAACATGCACATCCACTTATAAAAAATATTTTATTGTTAATCAATAAAGAAGTGATCTATTGCTGCAGATTAAATAATAAACAAAATTTTGATAATTATTAATTCATGAAGAAATCATCAATTACTGTTGTATTTAATAAAATCATGCAACAATGTAACACATGCAAAACGAACTTTGATTATAAATTCATAAAGAAATTCCCAATTACTGCAGTAGTTTACGATAACATGCAATATCATAAACATAATATTTGATTGCAGATCAATAAAAGGAAATCGATTCCTGCAGTATGAAATAAAATCATGCAAAATTATAACTACCGCATATGATTGCAGATTAAAAAAAAAATTTTAAATAACATGTACATTTAGTTATAAATTTTTTTTATTGCAAATCAATAAAGAAATGTAATATTATAGAGAATTATGATAATAATTAATTAATAAAGAAATTATCAATTACTGCAGTAGTTTACGATAATATGCAATATCATAAACATAATATTTGATTACAGATCGATAAAAGGAAATCGATTCCTGTAGTATTAAATTAAATCATGCAAAATTTTAATTACTGCATTTGATTGCAGATTTAGAAAGAATATTTACATATAAAATAACATGCACATTAAGTTATACAAATTTTTTATTGCAAATCAATAAAGGAATGATCTATTACTGAATTTTCTGCGGATTAAATAATATTTAAAATTATGGTAATTATTAATTGATGAAGAAATCATCAAATCACCCTTCAAACGCATATGGAGATGGTGTCGCTCGAGCAGGAGATCACCATACTGGATGGAACCTCTCACCTATAAGAAGAACACTAATTTAAATAGCAGTAAGACCACACAAACATTGAAATGGTACTAACCTGCTGAAAGACACTGCAATAACTTGAAGCGGAGAGTTATGTATATCCAACACCTGTTGACTTGCTCATGGAGCAAGCATTTTGAGGCAGCAACTACAGCAGCTGGAGCAACCCGCTAGATTGCCTACATCTACAGCAATTGTCTGGCATCACTGAAGAAAGCACTAATTATCAGACACATGCATATTGTGTGCATAAGTATGACCACACACAGACCTCACCTACAACCACAACAAAGCAACATAGCCTTCGTGAGTGACAGTCCTATGCGAGCAGCCTTGGCGAGAAGTGTGACACCACCGTCGAAGATGACGTCGAGAACAGCATATAGATTTATAGATCTTTCGATAACACTCACAACACTTTACTTCATTAAATGGGCCAAAATTTAAAACTCAAAAAGTAAATTCATCTTGTTCCAACAGTATAAAAGCCTTATCAGATTTGGCGGGTGTATTTGCCATTCAAAGTTATCGATATTTACTTTGAGGTGATGTGACCGTCCTTAATCTAAAAGAATATAAGAATAATAGATATCCACTTTAGTAATGCATCTCATATATCTCATGTATCTTTAAGTTGACTTTATCAATCAGAAAGTAGATATAATTTAATAAAAAAATAAAAATATGTAATTTTTCAGTCTGGCAGTTCAAAAAAATACACAAGCAGTGTCTTAGTTAAATCTGAAAAATTGCAAACTTATTCCTAACGTAATTTTTGCAACTGTGAGAATTGTTTTCATGTTTTTGACCTGCACCCTTGGCCTAAAGGAGTAGTTCCGTAAAAGCGATTTCGTTCATAATTTTTTCTTAAGCTTTCAGGGACGTTTTCTACAAGTACCAGTCAAAACATTTTTCCTAACGAAGTAATTGCGACTCTGAGAATTTTTTTTCGAGTTTACGGCATGGTATATCGACCCAAACGGGCTTTTCCGGAAAAGCGATTTCGTTCATAACTTTTCTCTAAGCATTGGGGGACCTTTCCTACAAGTACCAGTCGAAACATCTTCCTAACGACGATTAATTGCGACTCTGGGAATTTTTTTTCGTGTCTTCGACATGGTATATCGGCCCAAAGGAGCTTTTTCGGAAAAGCGATTTAATTCATAAGTTTTTTGTAAGCATTAGAGGACCTTATCTACAAGTACCAGTCGAAACAGTTTTCCTAACGACGTTATTGCGACTTTGGGAATTTTCTTTCCAGTTTACGGCATGGTATATCGGCCTGAAGGAGCTTCTCCGGAAAAGCGATTTCGTGCATAATTTTTTTTTAAACTTTGCGGGACCGTTTCTACAAGTACCTACCAGTCGAATCATTTTTCCTAACGACGTTATTGCGACTTTGGGAATTTTTTATCTAGTTTTCGACATGGTATACCGGTCTAAAGGGGCTTTTCCGGAATAGTGACTTCGTTCACAATTTTTTTGTAAGCTTTGGGGGATATTTTCTACAAGTAACAGTCGAAAAAATTTTCTTAACGACATTATTGCGAATCTGGAAATATTTTTTCGAGTTTACGGCATGGTATATCGGCCCGAAGGGGCTTTCCCGGTAAAGCGATTTCTTTCATAATTTTTTTCTAAGCATTTGAGAACTTTACAAGAAACCGTCGAAACATTTTTTCGAGCGACATAATTGCGGCTCTGGGAATTTTTTTTCGTGTTTAAGACATAGTATATCGCCGTCGGGGAGCCTTTCCGGAAAAGCCATTTCGTTCATAATTTTTTTCTAAGCATTTGGGGACTTTATCTACAAGAAACTGTAGAAACATTTTTCCGAGCGACGTAATTGCGGCTCTGGAAATTTTTCTCCCGTTTACGACACAGTATATCGTCCGGGGGGGGGGGGGGGCTTTTCCGGAAAAGCGATTCCGTTCATAATTTTTTTCTAACCATTTGACGTCTTTATCTATGAAAAACAATCGCAACTTTTTTCCGAACAACGTAATTGCGTCTCTCGGAATATTTTTTTCCCGTTTACGACACAGTATATCGATTTGGGGGGGCTTTTCCGGAAAAGCGATTTCGTTCATAATTTTTTTTCTAAGCATTTGGAAAGTATCTACAAGAAACTATCGAAACATTTTTCCGAGCGACGTAATTGCGGCTCTAGGAATTTTTTTTTACCGTTTACGACACAGTATATCGCCCTGGGGTGCTTTTCCGGAAAAGCGATTCCGTTCATAATTTTTTTTCTAAGCATTTGGGGACTTTATCTACAAGAAACCGTCGAAACATTTTTCCGAGCAACGTAATTGCGGCTCTGAGAATTGTTTTTCCTGTTTACGACACAGTTTATCGCCCTGGGGTGGTTTTTCCGGAAAAGCGATTTCATTCATAATTTTTTTCTAAGCATTTGGAAACTTTACAAGAAACCGTCGAAATATTTTTTCGAACGACGTAATTGCGGCTGTGGGAATTTTTTTTCACTTTTCCGACATGTATATCGCCGTGCAAGGGTTTTCCAGAAAAGCGATTTCCTTCATAATTTTTTTTTAGACCGTGTGGGACCTTTCCTTCAAGTACCAGTCGCAAAATTTTTCCTAACGAAGTTATTGCGACTCTGGGAATTTTAGTTTTCGTGTGTGTGGCTATGGGAAAACTGACTTGTCTGTGAGGGTAGTTTTGGAGGTGGTTTATGGGGGTAGAGAAGTGCTAAATTGGTTTTTACACTATTTTTGGTCCATTCCTACCCAGTTTTATGGTTTTAAACCGGTTATAATGTAAATCGCAAATTTTAGTTTTTTCGTTCACTGCGAACGTTCGGAATTTCAAACACATCCAATAATTTATGACTACTAGCAGTACTAATTAATACAAGATCAGATCTGCACTGTAAAGGATGTAACAGGCAGTCATTAGCTGTCAGATTGCCAACTATTACAGCCTCTGCAGCAGTATCTGGACCACTGTTGTGCATCAGTTGTACAAACGGCAATGGCAGGTGCACACGCAACTTACATTTTACTTTGAGAACCTCTAAATAATGCCACCTCGTTATAGCGTTAACACTTCTCCATCATATTTCCATTTAGTATGAACGTCGTCATCAATTCAGTATTCAACTAGGTGATGCCTTGGGAAGGGTAACTACGTCGGCCAGCCTCCAAAGGAGTAAAATCAAACGACGCCGTGCTGTCTTTTGCGGGAGCTCTTCACCTTCGGCAGAAAAAAAATGTATTAATAAAGTGTCAAAGATTAGGTATGAGGAGAGCAGTATTAAACTGCCAGGAATAAGGGAGCAGGTAGACGAAAATTAAGAGGTTAGGTTCATCTATGCTACGTACATAATAAAGTCCCAGTCGGAAGCGAAGTACTTACACAAGTCCGTCGCAAGAAGGTCCGCTTCATTCAACTCGACCATCGCCGTTGTTTCTCCATTTTGTTCACCACGGTGATACCTCTCGAGAAGTAGTAGCTAGCTATATCGGCCACCCTCGAGGGGAGAATCAAATGACGCCGTGTTGTCTTTTGTTGGAGCTCTTCGCCTTCGGTAGAAAAAAAAATGTTTTAATAAAGTAATGAATGAAATTAAAAATGTTTTAGCATATATGATTTTTAAAAGTCGAAATACTTCAAAAATTTTCGTCTGATTTCTTATTTTGGGAGCTTTAACTATTGGTCTTATGTCCTCCTACATAGTTTTTAAATAAAAAAGAAAAAAACAACCCCATATAACAAATTATTAATATTTTAAATAAAAAATAACTTTTGACACTGATTGTATAGCCAATACATCCTTAAGTACAAAAGACCCTCGGCATCTGTGCTACTATTAGGTTAAAATTTATGGGCACTGACTAGTAGGTTATTTGTGTAACATTAAGAGAACTAATAAAGACGCAACAATAGCAGATTCAGATTTTAAATGTTAGAATGTACCAGTGCTCCTTCATTCTATCACGTGAGTAACAAGTATCTATGACATGAGTGTCATTATGAAAAAGCATTGATATTTTGTAAAATTTTCATTCCGAAATTGTCACTGCTATCACTTCATTACTTGCATTCACTAATAATCCACTCAGTAATACAAACAAATTAAAAGAATATAACAAATTAGGATTTTACATCTAACGTCCCCTGCATGAATGAAGAAAATATAATTAGAATTATTTTCAAATAATTTATCATAAAGACATTACCTCTCTAAATTATGTAAGCTAAGCTAGAAGTTCCGAAACCCATTTTATACATCGATAAAGCATTTTCAATATTTTGACTTTGGTATATAACCAACCGGGTAAAGGATTTTCATGAGATAACGCTTATATCGTTCGTATTTTGTTCATATTTATGATTTGAAAAGTTTCAAATATGAAAATTTCCTAATTTTAAGTTTTCTTATATCTTTTGTGATTTTTACCATTTAAAAGTGACTTATTGAAGTAATTTATTCAAGTACAACTCTTCGAACTAGAACTGTGATTAAAATATAAGGAATGTAAGCTATGACTCGTAAAAAACCATTACCCGGTTGCTGGGAAAAGATATTTACTTCAATAAATCATTTTTAAATGGTAAAATTATTAAAATTTACTTAATTATTGAAATTATTATTTCAGATTCTGCGGGGGTGATTATAAACAAGGGCAATCTGACTTGCCATAAATATTAATTATTTTAATTTAATTTGTAAGACTGTAAGACCGATGGAAAAATTCTTATCAGTTGACAGTTAAATGGTAAAAATCAGAAAAAATGTAAGAAACCTTGAAATGAGGAAATTTTCATATTTGCAACTTTTTAAATCATAAATATGATCAAAATATCAAGGATATAAGCTTTATCTCATGAAAATCCATCACCCGATTAGTTATTTACCAAAGGCAAAATATTGAAAATGCTTTACCGATGCATAAAATGGGTTTAGGAATTTTTAACTTAGCTCACATTGTCAGAGGTAATGTCTTTATGATACATTACTTGAAAATAATTCTAATTATATTTTCATTTTCACAATGAAAACTTTATGATATATTAAAAATCATTGTAGTGTTACAAAACTATATATAGATGCTGCTCTGCTTTGATAAAATGGAGTACAATCTGAAAAAATCTATTTACTACAAAAAGGCAGATCCATTATTCGTGTTGCATTCAGATGAATGTATAGCAGTGAGCATCATTATATATACAGGGCATACACATAACCTAAAATATAATGATTTTATTTGACCAAAAATTCTGACCAGAAACTGTCGCCAGCACGCGGTGTTCTGACCAGAATTTTCACAGGTTAACGCAAAGCTGCAGGTATGACCCATTATTAAAAAAAAAAAAATTATAAAAGCAGATAATAAGTTAAAACTCAAAATGTTTTACATTTTGATTTTCATTCTAATTATGTAAAAGATTGATTAATAATAAATGAAAATTATTAATGGAAGGTTTACTCAGGGTCATAATTAATACATGCTACAACTAATATTAATTAGTGGAATCCAAAATAATAAGTGTAACTTACTGATCTGGAGCTGAACTAATCTAAATACAATTAAGACAACACTATCACAATCACGCTGCAACTCCTTCTGTGATGGATAAAACAAACTGTTAACTCCTATTCCTTCAGCTGCCGTCGAAGGTAATATAATTATTTGAAGGCGTGTTGTCATCCGCAGGAGCCCTTCGCCTTTGGCAAAACAAAAAATATTAATAATACGTTAAGCAGTGGGGATGAGGAGAGCAATATCGAACTGCCAGGAATAGACAGATGGAAAGTTGGAGGCTAGGTACGGCTATACTACAGGATAAAGTCCAAATCCGAAGTGAAGTACTTACTCGAGTCTGTCGGGAGCGCGGACTACATTCAATTAAACCTCCGCCGTCACTTCCACAATATATTTGCCTACATAATGTCCTTGAGAAGTGGTAGTTGCGTTGGCTCCCCTGGAGGAGAGTACAATTATATGAAGACGTGTTGTCTTCTGCAGGAGCTGTTCGCCTAGGGCAAAGCAAAATATATTAATAATGAATTAAGCAGTGGGGATGGGGGGAGCAGTATCGAACTGCCAGGAACAGAGGAGTAGACAGATGGAAAATTGGAGGCTAGGTTCACCTATACTTCAGGATAAACACCAAATCCGAAGTGAAGTACTTACTCGAGTCTGCCGCAGAAGCGCGATCTACATTCAATTAGACCTCCGCCATCACTTCTACAATATCTTCGCCTATATAATGTCCTTGAGAAGTGGTAGTTGCGTTGGCTGCCCTCGAGAAGAATAGAATGTTATGTGAAGACTGGTTGTCTTCTGCAGGAGCTCTTCGCCGAGGGCAAAAACAAATGTTAATAATGTATTAAGCAGTGGGGACGAGGAGAGCAGTATCGAACTGCCAGGAACAGAAGAGTAGACAGATGGAAAATTGGAGGTTAGGTTCACCTATACTACAAGATAAAGACCAAATCCCAAGTGAAGTACTTACTCGAGTCTGTCGCGGGAGCGCTGAGTACATTCAATTAGACCTCCGCCGTCACTTCCACAATATCATCGCCTACATAATGTCCTTGAGAAGTGGTAGTTGCGTTGGCTGCCCTGGAGGAGAGTAGAATTGTATGAAGACGTGTTGTCTTCTGCAGGAGCTCTTCGACTAGGGCAAAATTAAATATATTAATAATGTATTAAGCAGTGGGAACGGGGAGAGTAGTATCGAACTGCCAGGAACAAATGAGTAGACCGATCAAAAATTGGAGACTAGATTTGGCTATACTATTAAAAAGAAGTTGGAGGCTAGGTTTGGCTCTACTATTGAAATGTCCACACACAATGCAATACATACAGAGGGATTGAGGGGGAAAAAGCGCATGTGTATTTCAAACTAAGACCTCCTCACCCTTGCTCAAAGTTTACCAGAATATCCAGACATAATGCGATACATACAGAGGGATTGCGTATCCAATTTCAGATCTCCTCAATCAGACGGTATGGAGGAAATTACTTTTTTTCTTGCAAATTTCTTGAAAAACACAGAAAATGCTGTATCTCCACACTGGCTGATTATTTAGATCTGAAACTTGATATATAATCCCTCAGCATGTATAACATAGTGTGTGTAAAGTTTAAGATATTTGCTGAGAATGGAAAGGGATCTTTGGAATGAAAAGTCGAAAAAGCGCATGTGAATTTCCAACTAAGACCTCCTCACCCTTGCTCAAAGTTTACCAGAATGTCCAGACACAATGCAATAGATACAGAGGGATTGTATATGCAATTTCAGATCTCCTCAATCAGACGGTATGGAGGAAATATCTTTTTTTCTTGAAAATTTCTTGAAAAACACAGAAAATGCTGTATCTCCACACTGGCTGATTATTTAGATCTGAAACTTGATATATAATCCCTCAGCATGTATAACATAGAGTGTGTAAAGTTTAAGATATTTGTTGAGAATGGAAAGGGATCTTTGGAACGAAAAGCCGAAATGCCGCATGTGCATTTTCGACTAAAACCTCCTCACCCTTTCTCAAAATTTACCAGAATGTTCACACACAATGCAATGCATGCTGAGGTATTGTATATTGAGTTTCAGATCTACTAAATCAGCCATTACGGAGGAAATTACTTTTCTTTCTTAAAAATTTCCTGAAAAAGCACAAAAATTGAATTATCACCAGACTTGCTGATTATGTAGATCTCAAACTTGATATACTGTCCCTGAGCATGTTTTCCTTTATGTATGGAGAGTTTAAGATACTTGGAGGTAATGGAAAGGGATTTTTGGAACAAAAAGTCGAAATGCCGCATGTGCATTTTCGACTAAAACCTCCTCACCCTTTCTCAAAGTTTACCAGAATGTTCACGCACAATGCAATGCATGCTGAGGCATTGTATATTGAGTTTCAGATCTACTAAATCAGCCAGTTTGGAGGAAATTACTTTTCTTTGTTAAAAATTTCCTGAAAAAGCACAAAAATTGCAATACCTCCAGATTTGCTAATTATGTAGGTCTGAAACTTCATAAACTGTCCCTTAGCATGAATTCCATTATGTATGGAAAGTTTAAGATACTAGTAGGGAATGGAAAGGGATCTTTGGAACGAAAAGTTGAAATGCCACATGTGCATTTTCGACTAAAACCTCTTCACCCTTTCTCAAAGTTTACCAGAATGTCCAGACACAATGCAATACATACAGAGGGATTGTGTATGCAATTTCTGATCTCCTCAATCAGACAGTATGGAGGAAATAACTTTTTTTTTTGTAATTTCTTGAAAAACACAGAAAATGCTGTACCTCCACACTGGCTGATTATTTAGATCTGAAATTAGATATATAATATCTCAGCATGTATAACATAGTGTGTGTAAAGTTTAAGATATTTGTTGAGAATGGAAAGGTTTCTTTGGAATGAAAAGTCGAAAAAGTGCATGTGCATTTCCAACTAAGACCTCCTCACCCTCGCTCAAAGTTTACCAGAATGTCCAGACACAATGCAATACATACAAAGGGATTGTGTATGCAATTTCTGATCTCCTCAATGAGACAGTATTATACTTAACTAAAGTGGGAGCTGTTCCTGGCTCGAAAAACATCAGCAGCGTAGCAGCTGAGATCTGGAGGAAGGAGCAGCAGTGACCTGGAGAATAAAGATGCACAACTTCCACATAGCAGCTCTCTCTCGTAGCAGATCTACGAAGAATAGAATATAAGAAAACAGCAGAGACAGAGAAAGTATAATAGTCGCACTGATCTCACCTGTAAACACAGAGAACAACATAACCTCTAAGAGTGGCAGCCGTCGTATGCTAACAGCGCAGGAGAGAAGTCCAACATCGCCGCGAAGCCAATCTCTTGGACAGCAGCAGAAGGTCTTTTTGAACAGCAGAGCAGCAACCTCAACACCGAAGAAATCGTTTCCTGTCGTCGTACTTAAGCCTGGAAGCGCGTGTGCACTAGAGCTGTGGTCGATGCAGGCCATGCGGCGCGCCGGCGCCGAAGGATGCTGCGGGCACATGTTTGAAAAGAACAAGCCGGAGCAGGGTAGTGAGCACGCTGCACGATGACTAACGAGCTGCAGCGCATGCGCTTGGGCATACACGCACACGGCACACTAAAAAAACAACGAAGAGGGTGCAGCGATGTCGATCTCGCCAGCACTAAATACTGTACTTATTTACACTACACTAGTCTGACTAGTCACGAGTCACTAGGTCACTAGGTCACAACATAACGGACGCGAAACGGTGGTTGACGAGAATAGCGACGGCGGTGGCCCGGCCGCCTGGTCGCCCGGCCTCCCGGCCGCCCGGCAGTCCCGCGGCCGCGGAGTCATTGCGCCATCTATAGTCATTTATGAGAACTATACAACGTAAACAAATATAATGCTTCAAAAGAGGTTGGTACGACTTACTTTGCACCATGCACAACCATTTTACGTTAGTGGTGAGTAGTTTTGCCAACCTCACAACTCATTGTCGAAAGTTTATTTATGGAAAAAAATAAAATAATACTTTTTATCGATTTTTGAAAAACGAAGTTTGTCAGGCGCTCGCAAACGGTACACGGAGTATATGTGTAAAATTTCAGGCAGATCCGATGTATATTCGAGCTTATATCCACTTTTTAGATAAAAAATTTCACTAGAAAGTGTATAACTCGATGACAATTATCATTTCAATTCTGAAACTTTGGCATAATCATCTTCAAAGAATTTCCGAGCGCCTGACAGAGCGTTTTTGTCCGAAAAATTATTAATAATTTAATTATTACTTAATATGTAGTATGTTACCGACGTATCGGTAACGCAGGAATTTACACTTGAGTATCACATGGCCTTAATGATTACATTATCAAAATTAGTATTTCTGAAATTCGAACGTTACTAATTCACATTATTTACATAAAACAAAAAAATAAAAGGAAGTTTTAGTTTTATTTGCAATTAAAATAAGAAATAATGCTTTATTGAATTGAATACCTTTAATGTTTTAACGATTATTTTATATTAAAATTTAAAATTAATAAAGTGTGACAAACGAAGTATTTATGGCAATTACAGTTAGCTAATTAAAGTTACCGTAATTTTCCAACGTTTTTCCTTTTTAGGCGCGACCGTATACGGGCGAGCCTTATAATTATTAATATTTTTTATACCATTTTACTATTTAAATTTAATAGTAATTAATAGCTGGCTCTGAAATGGCTGACTATCTGCCCAACGAGATCGTTGATATGATTTTGGTTTTAGGAGCAAGTCAAAATATTTATCGTGGTGCGGCAAGACTTTATGCTGAACGCTATCCTGACAAACGACATCCTGACTATAGAGCTATCAGACGTTTAGCTCAAAGAGCTCGTGGTGGACACATGGCTCGCCAACGTAGGCGCCATGAGTATGATGAAAATGATAATCGAGTTGTAACTATCCTTGCAATAATTCATGTTGACCCACACATTAGCGCTCGTCGAGTCGAAAGGGAAATTGGTATTCCAAGAAATACCTTTTTAAGAATTATGAAGGGGGCTTCAACATCACGCGTATCATATTACTTTGGTTCAAGAGATACAGTTTCAGCATTTCCAACAGCGTATTGTGTTTTGCCAATCGGCTTTACAAATGATAGAAAATGATCCAGACTTTTTTAACTTTGTTCTTTTTTCTGATGAGGCACAATTTCAAAGTGATGGGGAACTGAATAGGCATAATTGTCATTATTGGTCTGATGTGAATCCTCATTGGGTCAGAACTGTAAACCATCAAAGACGTTGGAGTATTATGGTATGGTGCGGGATTATCAATGGATATTTGATTGGCCCTTATTTTTTTGAAGCAAATGTAAATCAACATACCTATTTGACGCTAATAAGAGATGAACTACCTGGATTGATGGAAGATGTTGGTTTAGAAACGCGACGAAGAATGTGGCTCCAGCAGGACGGCACAGCACCACATTTCACTCGAATTGTAAGGGCTTTTTTGAATGAGCACTATGGTAACAGAAGGATTGGTTGAGGAGGTCCGGTTAACTGGTCTGCTTGCTCACCCGATCTTACATCGCCAGATTTCTATTTATGGGGGTATTTAAAAAATGCTGTTTTTGAGCAGCAACCCACTACAAGAGCAGATATGCAGGATAGGATTCGTCGAGCTTGCGCTGCCATTCTAAGACAAATTTTGCAGAACACAGTTCGCCATTTTCAAAGGCGTTTGACTATGTGCCTTGAATCAAATGGTCGTAATTTCTAACACTTGCTTCGAGGTCAAATAAAAATTTATTTACATTAGTGAGAGGCGAGGGGCCTCACTATAATCAAGCACCCCGAACAGTGAGAGGCAAGGGGACTCACTATAATCAAGCACCCCGGCCAGTGAGAGGCAAGGGGACTCACTTTAATTAAGCACCCCAAAGGAAACAATCCTTACTACGTCCACGTCGTTGTTTCTGGGTAGCGCAAAAAGTAAGGTTAATACATTTATGACAGAGGCTTCAACGATCTTAAAGTTTCCGTTAAAAAATCATTTTGCCCTTGAAAAAAATTTTTCAGGGTTCAGGATGTGTGGAGATTAGCATGCGTGGGGTAGGGATGTGTGAGACTGGGGGGTGTGGGGTATGGTTGTGGGACCGGGGTGTAACAGTTCAGCATGTGAGGGCATGAAGTGTATGGGGTTAGGATGTGCGAGTTTGAGTTTTGTTCACTAGGATGTGTAAGTTTTGGGTGTGTGGATTCCTCTATTAAGCCTACGATCAATTTGAACCAGCTTAGCCGGTGGTTCATGGAAAAAAAGATTTTAAACGGACTTTTCTGAGTTTGACCTAGATTTGACCTTGAAATGACCTTGGAAAAAATTTCTCAATATGATTTTGACCGTAAAATTTTCCGCTCTTTCCGAATCCGGGGTCAAAACGAGGTGTTTCCATATGAAAAAACCACTTTGACCTTGAAATAGCCTCAAAGGTCAAGTTCAAGGTCAAAGACGTTAGCGCCATTATGTGGCCCCCTTTGTCCCCTATAACTTTTGTCTGAACCATTTTTCTCTATCTGGCTCAGGTTCCGAGAAATCCGGGTGTGGCGATTAAAATAGGTCACCGTGTATGTATCCAAAGGCGAAAGTCAGAAGAAATCGGAAGTCTGATGAAACATGGAGAAAATGTGAAATCGGAAACGGGACATAAAATTTTTCATTGCTTGATAACTCTAATATGAGAGCATGTATTTGCATGAAACTTTTTTTTATACATAGTTACCAAAAATAGACCTTGTTTATACTTAATTGGAATAATATATGTGCGATTTAAAAACGCAGCGAATATTTCAAAATCTCGAGCACCCATTTTAATGTAAGAATAGCGCGGTCGACCCTCAGGCTCATTCTATACTTGGCTTCGGAGCGCTCCCACGCTCCTTGATGTTAATAGGGGTAGCCACCCCCACTAAAATTAAAATATTTTTAATTTTTTTAACTTTTAATAGTAAAATTTGTTTCGTTGATCACTCATTTTCCAAATATTTAGATAAGGTAATATCGATGTTAATGAGTTCAAAATGATGTAGTTTTTATTTGTGCAACGTTTCGGTAGCTGATTCGTTACCCTTATCAAGCACTGAAATTTATTAATACAAAATAGATACAAGGTCACAGTTAAAAAATATAACATACAGTACCCAAACTGCACGTCGAGCTTACCTAAAGATTTCTGTTAAATAGTTAACACCGTCATATACAAAATACTACAATCATTCTTCGTTCTGCAAAAATAGAGCCAATAATGTGAAATATATAAAACCTTTCACAGAGATCAGCCTCAAATAAATATAATTGTTACCTGATTTCATAGGTAAAAACAATCTAAATGTTAACGAAATCATTTCCACCTTCGTAAATCGAATAAATTAGGACGAAACGGTAATAAATTAATAAATATAACACAACCATTTAACAAATTAACAAAGAAGAGAAGCAGAGACAGTCAAAGTAAATAAAAGAACGTAAACAAGTAGCTGTCTGATATACTATTCAAAATTATGACAGCTGATTCTTATGCCGCTTAATTCTTGTGCCAAGCATACGTTTACTTTCTCCTATATAACACGCATTACAATCTTTACAGGAAATCTTGTAAACAATGTTAGTATTTTCATTTTTATCTTGCTTATCTTTCCCTCTTACTATTATTTTGCTAAGATTATTGTCGATTTGTGGTACCGTTTTTATACCATACTTTCTTAAATTATTAGAGACCTCTTCAAAGGTGTCTGGAATATATGGTAGGTTTAATAATGCTTTCCTTGTATACTCTTTATTGTTATTATTATTATTATTGTTAAATTTGATTCTGTTCAAATTTAACAATAATAATAATAATAATAACAATAAATATCTTTGAACTCTTATTCAAATAATATTGAATAAAATTACTTATTCAACTCTTATTCAAATAATATTCAATAAAATTACTTGGGTAATTATTAATGATTAAGAAATCCCTAACCAGACTGATGTTTTTTTCCCAAACCTTTTGTGTGAAAGTAAAATCGCCCTGTCTAGTAGATTGTATACCATTGCTCTTTTCTGAGAAATCAGATGATGTGAATTAAAGTTTAAAAATCTGTATGAGAAAGTTGGTTTATGATACCAATCAGTGATAATTCTATTATTTTCTTTGATCAGACTTACTTCTAGGAAACTTATAGTATTGTTTTTTTCCAACTCATGTGTAAACTTTAAACTATTGTGATACGAATTAAAAATATCCAATACTTGTTTTACTTTACTCTTGGGTAAACACATAATAATGTCGTCAACATATCTGTAATAAAATAATGGTTTAAAATCTAGTTCTTCTAAACAAGTTTCCTCCAAATCTACCATCACTATATCAGCAAACGAGAGACTAATGGGACTACCCATTGGTGACCCATGAATTTGCCGATAATATTTATCGTCAAACTGGAAAAAAGTATTATTCATTAAGAACCTCGAAGTCCCTATTATTTCGTTCAATGGTATATTATGGTGTCTCATATGTAGGTATCTCTTTTCTAAACCCTCGATTACTAGTTCCTGTGGAACATTAGTAAACAATGATGTTACATCCAATGATATTATAACGTGATTACTAAAAAAAGGTATACACATACAAACAAAAAGCTCACTGAGGCCAAATCCAAACGACGGTTTTTACTCCAGTGCAGAACACGTGATATAAAACCGAAACATATTAATGGATTATCGAATAACTTGAAACATTTACACTTTTATAGTCAGTCAGTTAATAGAAAATTTGATAAGAACTTGGAAATTTTTAAAACTTAATTACAGAACTGCGAAACAGAAGATATCAATATACATGTAAGGTTTTTAGAAAAAGAATTAGCTAAAATTAAAGAAAGATTAACAGTCACGTTACCTATTAATATATTAGACGATTTTATATGTACAGAAGATAACAAATCAAAAGTAGAATGCAATAAACTTAACGTGAAATATCTCAAAAAACTTAATAATGAAATTTGTAACAAAGATAGAGGCAGTAGTGAAGAAGTGAGTAACAAATCAGGTATATCTAACACAAGTATCATTAATAATACAAAGAAATGGTTTTGTAACTTAACTGATAGCGACATTTCGAAAGAAATAGTGGACGTAGTTTCTTTAGGACACAAATACAATGACGTGTTCAATATGAATAGAAAGAAGTCGATTGTAGATACTATTTAAAATGTGGAAGATATGCTTGGTAGTTACGAATTTAATATAGAGACAAGTAATTTAATACGGAGAAATATTATCAATAGTTTAGATGATCATATTAATAAGAAAAAGCATATTGCTTATAAAGATAGAATCTTTGCACAGAGATTAAAGGAAACTAAGACCTTTTTAAAGACAAATGATGTTTTTTTCACAATGGCTGATAAGGGCAATATAACTGTTGCCATTGACAAAAGTCAGTACAAACAAAAAATGAATAGTTTATTGACAGACACTAACACTTACACACAAGTTACTAGCAACCCTCTTTCTAAATTACAGAAAGGTGTCCAAAGAATAATGAATCTTTGGAAAGATAACAATTTTTTCAATAAAAAATATCATAAAAATGAATTGACACAAACTAACACCATTCTATCCAAGATTTATGGACTCCCAAAGATACATAAAAAAGACACTCCGCTAAGACCAATAGTGTCTTGTATTGGTAGTCCTACGTCAAATTATCAAAAACTCTAAACTCAGTAATACAGAATAGTTTACCGAAACCCAAATCACATATAAAAAATAGTTCTGATTTAATTAATAGATTCAAAGACGTTATCATTCCGGATGATCACGTTATGATATCATTGGATGTAACATCGTTGTTTACTAATGTTCCACAGGAACTAGTAATCGAGGGTTTAGAAAAGAGATACTTACATATGGGACATCATAATATACCATTGAACGAAATAATAGGGACTCCGAGGTTCTTAATGAATAATACTTTTTTCCAATTTGACGATAAATATTATCGGCAAATTCATGGGTCACCAATGGATAGTCCCATTAGTCCCTCGTATGCTGATATAGTGATGGTCGATTTGGAGGAAACTTGTTTAGAAAAACTAGATTTTAAACCATTGTTTTATTACAGATATGTTGACGACATTATTATGTGTTTACCCAAGTGTAAAGTAAAACAAGTATTGGATGTTTTTAATTCGTATCACAATAGTTTAAAGTTTACACATGAGTTGGAAGAAAACAATAGTATAAGTTTCTTAGAAGTAAGTCTGATCAAAGAAAGTAATAGAATTATCACTGATTGGTATCATAAACCAACTTTCTCAGGCAGATTTTTAAACTTTAATTCACATCATCCGATTTCTCAGAAAAGAGCAATGGTATACAATCTAGTAGACAGGGCGATTTTACTTTCACACAAAAAGTTTTGGGAAAAAAACATCAGTCTGATTAGGGATTTCTTAATCATTAATAATTACCCAAGTAATTTTATTGAATATTATTTGAATAAGAGATTGAACAGAATCAAATTTAACAATAATAATAATAATAACAATAAAGAGTGTACACGGAAAGCATTATTAAACCTACCATATATTTCAGACACCTTTGAAGAGGTCTCTAATATTTTAAGAAAGTATGGCATAAAAAAGGTACCACAAATCAACAATAATCTTAGCAAAATAATAGTAAGAGGGAAAGATAAGCAAGATAAAAATGAAAATACTATATATAAAATACTACTATATATGTACGTTATGAGTGTAAGATATATATAAGATATCTATAAGATTTCAAAACTTAGTTTAATCAAATTATTATGTTGAGTGGTACCCTCCATGTTTAATAATTTAAATGTTATGAGGATCCTCGTAAGGGCCAATTCCCAGAAATAAATTTGAAACAATCTTAAATATTAGATTGCAACGTTTCGTCAGGAAGTTCCCTGACCTCTTCAGGCTTTATTAAAAATATACAGAGTTAGAACACATACAAAACTAAAAATAAAAAACTAGTCAAATAAATTAAACACAATCTATGCAAAAACATTTACCTATAAATAGCTAAGTCGATACTGGTAAGATATACCAGTAGAGTCGAGATAGTATAGAACATAATGCACGCTTCGCTGGGGTTTATATGTTATCACGCTTGTTTACCTCTTTAAATGTAACGTTCTTAACAACTTTTTGTATATATTATTCAAATTTTGTGTATCTTCTATTCTATTGATCGTGTTATGATTTAAATTAATATATAACATTTCGGAAATAATACGTTTCGTGTAATTGTTTTCCCTGTCTAAAATTTGGATGTTTTTTCAGTCAACGATATGTTTCATAGTTCTTTGGTGTGTTGCTATCACTGATTTGTTATCCTTATCTCATTCATGTTCTTTAATCCTAGTTTTTAACATTCGCTTAGTTTCACCAATATAAGTCGATGTACAAGACATACAATTTATCTTATAGACTACGCCACATGTTTCTGGTTTTTCTATTTTATCCTTTCCTAATTTAATTATATTGTTCAATTTTTTGTTGATCAAAGCTACTGTGTGGATGTTATATTTGTTTAAAATATACGAACATTTTTTATAAAAAGTATTATTATACGGAATGGAAATTGTAGTTAGTCGACGGTTTTCATTATTAGTCTTTTTATTGTGATATTTGAGTTTTCGAAGTCTATTTCGTATGTGTATGTTTATAAATTCAGAAGGATAATCGTTACATAAGAGAAGTTCTGTAATTTTGTGTATATTCGCGTCATGAAAACAAGCATCGGATAAAAGAATTGTTCTATCCACCAGGTTCGCAACGATGTTTATTTTTTGTTGTATGGTGTGGTTAGAATTATAATTTAACAGTCTCGATGATGCTGTCCCACATAGCATGAAAGCTTCCTGGAAGTTTTATGAAAGCTTCCAAGAAAGATTCGGAATCTTACAGGAAGCTTACATGGAAGATTCCTGAATGCTCAAAATGTCCGCCCTTTTTTCTCACAAAAAGCTTTCAGAAAAGATTCTATTAATCTTCCCAGAAAGCTTTCCGGGATCTTTCATCAAACTTTTATAAGAGTAACTGGTAGCTTTGTGAAAGATTTGTCAATCTTTATGGAAGCTTTCTTGAAAGAATACGGTAAGTTTACAGAGAATCTTTCAGCAAGACTTTAGTAAGGTAGCTGTAAAGATCCTTGTAAGGTTTTTGATAGATTTATTGAAATCTTTCAGAAAGCTTACATGAAAGATTCCTGTAAGCTTAAAATTCCGCCCAATTCTTTCTCGAAAGGATACGGTAAGTTTACAGGAAATCTTCCAATAAGACTTTAGTAAGGTAGCTGTAAAGATCCTTGTAAGGTTTTTGATAGATTTATTGAAATCTTTCAGAAAGCTTACATAAAAGATTCCTGTAAGCTTAAAATTCTGCCCAATTTACTGGCAAAAGCTTTAAAAAAAAATCTATTAATATTTCCGGAAAACTTTCCAGGACCTTTCATCAAGTTTTTAGAAGAGTAACTGGAAGCTTTGTGAAAGATTTGTCAATCTTTCAGAAAGATTCTACGAAAGATTCTAGTAAATCTTTCAAGAAACCTTTCACGAACCTTTTTTCAAGTTCTTGAAAGATTACTTTGGAACTTAAAGCCATACATATTACATACAATACTCTAAAGTATAACTATTACAATTCTCGCATATTATTTAGAATTTATTACTATATTAATCGCAATTTTTTCATCGCAGAAAAAATTTTACATAAAATTTTTTGACCTAACTGGGAATCGAACCTACAACCCTTGGGTTACTACGCACGCATGCTATCCGTTACGCTATCGCTCGCTTGAAGGAGTTGGAACATTTTCATCCAAATAAGGTGCACTATCCACGATTATTCAATTGTTATTAAATAATATCATACATACATACCTAACATACATGTTATTATTTCGATTATATTCATCTAAAATATTAATGGCTTTAAAATGGCCATGTAAAATACCGAAACGATACCTACCTTACCGGCACCTAAGTTTTATTTTTTTATCGTATTTAAACAAAATTTTCAGAGAAAAGCGCTCTTTTACGGAAATCCAACGCTTTTTCCTAAAGTTTGTGTTTAGATGTAATAAAAAAAATAAAATTTTGGTGCCAATAAGCTAGGGATCTACGTTTGAGTTGAACATGGCCTCAAAGTTAAAACGGTATTATAAAATCAAGTTTCAATTAAAATATTATAAAATCAATTATAAATGTATTAAAATATTATCAAATTTACTTTATTTATATTTGCTTATATTCTATATGTTTAATATAAATGGATAAAGAAATTTTTCAATTCATTAAAAAAGCATAATTTTGTTCTAAGTTGATGAAATCTTCAAATCTATATTTTCAACTCAAAAATAACTTCAAAATAGTCTCAAAAGAGATGAAAAGAGAGGGGATTAAACATATTGCAAGAATATGTGTTTATATTAGATGCATCTTTAAGATGAAATGGCGAAAAAGTTATTTACAATTCATATAACTATTATGTATTTAGAAAAAGTTGTTACTTTTTCAAATCACATTTTTAAGACCAAAATAACTCGTGAGTAGTTATAAATACATAATTTATAATGAAATTAACTGTACTTTAAGAATATCGGTATCCATTTTCTATACCTGAAGAACCAATTAAAAAGAAAATTATTTCTGAAACAAAAAATTTTGGCAAAATTGTTATTTTATCAAAATAAGACCTTATTGTCATTCATTTGACTCCAAAATTTAATCAGTTCTGAGTTAAGACATACGTAAGATGCATGCAAAAGTTCAGCTCATTACGTCTATCCGTTCAAGAGTTATGCCGGGGACAAAATTTCGTTTCATAAATTCATACATACATACATTTTTTTAAAACCTATTATTCTGACTCAGAAAGCTCAAAAACATCGAAATTCATCAAAATCTCTGTTTTGAAAATTTTCACTATTACAACGCTTTCTCTTTGAGAAATAAATATAGTGTCAATAGGGAGAAATAAAATTCGTATACTGAATATATTTTAACACTCCGTGCGCAAAGCTCGACTTCGCACACGCTCAAATAAAAAAGCATATGCTAAATCAAGCTTTGTACACGTCGTATACAAAAATACGGTTCGATACGCGAGCGAGAAGGTGATTTTAACCTTGTGTGACCTTTTCACCCTAGCTTCGCTCAGGTGCAAACGTCCACACTAGGATAAAATCACTTTGACGCACTAGCATCGAAATTTATCTGTATTATTTTGACTCTCCGTGCGCAAAGCGCGATTTCGCGCACACTTGTTTTTTGAATGAAAAAGCATACGCTAAATCAAGCTTTGTACACATCGTGTCAAAAGATACTGTTCGATACATAAGCGAAAAGGTGCACGCGTTAGTATCAAACTGTACTATTTCTAAACAAAGAAAATATTAACTTTAATTATTAATTTTAAACATTCATTTGGAAAAACACGTCTTCCTTTTATGCAAATACAATACTCAGAATTCATTTGGCAATTCTTATGAGAGTACTATTATGAGAGATAATTGTTGAAAAATTGGATCAAAATGACAAAAATGCAGATTCCTACTTATCAACATTAAAATTATTTTTAATTACAAAAGTTTTTAAACAGTTTTTTGGAAAACCACAATTTTAACGCCCTCTTTATATTTAAATACTATACATAGAATTATTTTATAGCCATTCTATTATAATTTTGATAAAGTATACTCGTTGATATCGGTATCCAACATCTCCTTAAAGCATTCATTTTTGGAATATTTTATTAAGGGTTCCCGAAATCTTTCTAAAGCTTTCACGAAATGTTGCTCAGTTGCATAGGTGGAATTTTTTGTTATTCCATTAAACTTACGGCAAGCTTTCGCGGAACCTTACCAGAATATGTTACGGTTCCAGTAATCTTTGACTTATTGTCACTGCAATCTTTTATGAAAGGTTCTATTTATGTTGAGTAGAATCTTCCCTGGGGGTATTCATAAATCTTTTTTAAAAGTTTTTCGGAAGATTTGCAATGAATGTTATAGTTCGATCTTTCACTAAGCTTACTGTAACCCTTCTGGTTACCTTTCATGATAGATTCCAGTATTCATGAATCTTTCTCAAAAATTTTTCAGAAGATTTGCAATTTATGTTCCAGTTTATCTTTCAGTAAGCTTACTGTTACCTTTCTAGTTATCTTCCATGAAAATTTCAAGTATCTGTTATTAAAATGTTTCATGGAAGATTCTGGAAACCTTTCAAAAGCTTTCATGGAATGTTACTGAATCGCACATTTGGAATTTTTTTTGTCTGGTTCCACAAAACTTACGGGAAGCTTTCATGAACATTGCAAGGCAACGCGACTGGGGAGTTTCGCCGGAACCTTCCATTAGGCTTTTCCATTATTTTTCGGTAATCATGCTAACTGCAATCTTTCATGCAAGATTTTATTGATGTTTAGTAGAATCTTCCTTGAAAGTATTCAGTAATCTCTTTCAAAAGGCTTTTGGAAGATTTTTAATCAATTTTCCAGTTGAATCTTTCAGTAAGCTTACTGTAACCTTTCTATTTATCTTTCATGAAAGATTCCAGTATCAATTCTGAGAATGTTTCATGTAAGGTTCCGGAACCCTTTCAAAAGCTTTCATTGTATATGGTCGAGTCTTATAGTTCGAATCTTTTTTGTTGATTCCGTTAAACTTACGCGAAGCTTCCGTGTAACATTGCAAGGTAACGCTACTGGAAAGTTCCGTGGGAACCTTCCATTAAGCTTTACGCATTATTTTTCGATAATATTTTATTCATGCTCACTGCAATCTTTCATGGCAGATTTCATTTAGGTATAATGGAATCTTCCCTGAAAGTATTTATAAAACTTTTTCAAAAGGTTTTTGGAAAATTTGAAATCAATGTTCCAGTTTAATCTTTCAGAAAGCTTACTGTAACCTTTATAGTTCTCTTTCATGAAAGATTCCAGTATCAATTATTAGAATGTTTCATGAAAGATTCTGTCAGCTTTTCAAAAGCTTTCGTGTAATGTTACTCTGGTGAATAGTTAGAATCATTTGGTTGTTTTTGCGAATCTTACGGGAAGCTTTCGTGGAACATTGCAACGTAACGCTACTGGCTTTACGCATTATTTTTCGATAATACTTTGTTCATGCTTACTGTAATCTTCCATGAAAGGTTCCACTTATGTATAGTGCAATCTTCCCCGAAAGTATTAATGAATCTTTTTCAAAAGTTTTTCGGAAGATTTGCAAGAAATGTTCCATTCTAATCTTTCAGTAAGCTTACTGTAACCTTTCTCATTACTTTTCATGAAAGAGCCCGTATCGATTCTGAGAAGGTTACATGTAAGGATCCGGGAACCTTTCAAAACCTTTCATGGAATGTTACGCGAGTCTTATAATTGGAATATTTTTTGTTGATTCCGTCAAACTTATGGAAAGCTTTCGTGAAACATTTCCAGGTATTGCTACTGAGAGCTTCAGCTGGAGCCTTCCATTAATCTTTTCGCATTATTTTTCGGTAATCTTTTGTTCATGCTTACTGCAATCTTTCATGAGAAGTTCCATTTTTGTTTAGTCGAATGTTCCCGGAACGCATTCATCAATTTTTCTCAAAAGTTTTTCGGAAGATTTGCAAGAAATGTTCCTGTTCAATCTTTCAGTAAGCTTACTGTAATCTTTCTAGTTATCTTTCATGGAAGACTCCAGTATCGATTCTTAGAATGTTTCATGGTGGATGTCGGTAACCTTTCAAAAACTTTCATGGCATGTTACGGAATCGCATAGCTGGAATTTTTTTGGTTGGTTTCCGTAAACTTACGGGAAGCTTTCGTGGAGCATTGCAAGGTAACGCTACTGGTAAGTTTTGCCGGAACCTTCCTTTAAGCTCTTTGCATTATTTTTCGGTAATCTTTCATTCATGCTTACTGGCAACTTTCATGAAAGGTTCTATTTATGTTCAGTGGAATCTTTACTGCAAGGATTTGGGAATCTCCTTTGCAATCTTAGCGTAAGCTTTCAACAAAGATAACGGTGTAATCTTCCCAAAAGCTTGCCGTAATATTGTTTCCTTTCGTGAAGGATTCCTGGATTGATCCCTGCAAGGTCTTGGGAATCTCTTTTGCAATATTAGCGTAAGCTTTCAGCAAAGATAACAGTGTAATCTTTCTAAAAACTTACTGTAATATTGCTGTTTCCTTTCGTGAAAGATTCCTGAATTGATTCCTGAAATATTTCACGTAAGATTCCCGTAGGCTTTCCAGAAGCTTACGTGTAATATTCGTCGAAAGGACATTTGGCAATCTTGATTGTAATATTGCTTTAACATTCCGGGAAGCTTACAAGAAAGCTTACAATGAAATCTATCTGAAAGTTTCAGTTATCTTTTAGAAAGGTTGAGGAAAGCTTCCATTGAATATTTCTTGAATCTTTCACTGGGAAGCTTTCATGCTATGTGCAGAAAGATTTCAGTATCGATTCTTAGAATTTTTCATCGTGGGTGTCAGCAAGCTTTCAAAAACATTAATGGAATGTTACGGGATCTCATAGTTGGAATTTTTTGGTTGGTTTCCGAAGATGTACCAGAAGCTTTCGTAGAACATTGCTAGGTAATGCTACTGGAATGTTTCGTGGGAACCTTCCATTAAGTTTTTCGCATTATTTTTCGGTAATGTTGCATTCATGCTTATAGCAATCTTTCATGAAAGGTTCCATTTATGTTTAGTGCAATCTTTCCTGAAAGTATTCATCAATCTTTTTCAAAAGTTTTTCGGAAGATTTGCAAGAAATGTACCAGTTCAATCTTTCAGTAAGCTTACTTTAACCTTTCTAGTTATCTTTCATGAAAAATTCCAGTATCGATTCTTAGAATGGTTCATGGTCGATGTTGGCAACCTTTCAAAAACTTTCATGGAATGTTACGGAATCGCATAGTTGGAATTTTTTCGGTTGGTTCGCTTAAACTTACGGGAAGCTTTTGTGGAGCATTGGTAGTTAACGCTACTGGAATGTTTCACGGGAACCTTCCATTAAGTTTTTCGCATTATTTTTCGATAATATTGCATTCATGCTTATTGCAATCTTTCATGAAAGGTTCTATTTATGTTTAGTGGAATTTTCCTGCAAGTATTTGGGAATCTCTTTGGTAATCTTAGCTTAAACTTTCAAGAAAGATAACAGTGTAATCTTCCCGAAAGCTTACCGTAATATTGTTGTTTCCTTTTGTGAACGATTCCTGTATTGATACCTGCAAGGATTTGCGAATCTCTTTTGCAATCATACAGTAAGCTTTCAACAAAGGTAACAGTCTAATCTTCCCAAAAGCTTACTGTAATATTGTAGTTTCATTTCGTGAAAGATTCCTGTATCAATCCCTGCAAGGATTTGGTAATCTTTTCTGCAATCTTAGCGTAAGCTTTCAACAAAGATAACAGTGTA
The DNA here is from genome assembly GCA_036365515.1 of Torymus aiolomorphi. NCBI lineage: Eukaryota > Metazoa > Arthropoda > Insecta > Hymenoptera > Torymidae > Torymus > Torymus aiolomorphi. The sequence continues at coordinate 148,487,637 of CM070873.1, forward strand.
ACCTTCCCAAAAGCTTACTGTAATATTGCTGTTTCCTTTTTTGAAAGATTCCTGTATTGATCCCTGCAAGGATTTGGGAAGCTCTTTTTCAATCTTAGCGTAAGCTTTCAACAAAGCTGACAAAGTAATATTCCCAAAAGCATACTGTAATATTTCCTTTTCCTTTCGTGAAAGATTCCTGTATTGATCTCTGCAAGGATTTGGGAATCTCTTTGGTAATCTTAGCGTAAGCTTTCAAAAAAGATAACAGTGTAATATTTCTAAAAGCTTACCGTAATATTGCTGTTTCCTTTTGTGAACGATTCCTGTATTGATCCCTGCAAGCATTTGGGAATCTCTTTTGCAATCTTACAGTAAGCTTTCAACAAAGGTAACAGTCTAATCTTCCGAAAAGCTTGCTGTAATATTGTAGTTTTCTTTCGTGAAAGATGCCTGTATTAATCCCTGCAAGGATTTGGTAATCTTTTCTGCAATCTTAGCGTAAGCTTTCAACAAAGATAACATATAATCTTCCCAAAAGCTTACTGTAATATTGCTGTTTCCTTTTTTGAAAGATTCCTGTATTGATCCCTGCAAGGATTTGGGAAGCTCTTTTTCAATCTTACCGTTAGCTTTCAACAAAGATAACAGTGTAATATTTCCAAAAGCTTACTGTAATATTGCATTTTCCTTTCGTGAAAGATTCCTGTATTGATCCCTGCAAGGATTTGGGAATCTCTTTGGTAATCATAGCGTAAGCTTTCAAAAAAGATAACAGTGTAATCTTTCTAAAAACTTACCGTAATATTGCTGTTTCCTTTCGTGAAGATTCCTGTATTGATCCCTGCAAGGATTTGGGAATCTCTTTGGTAATCTTAGCGTAAGCTTTCAAAAAAGATAACAGTGTAATCTTTCTAAAAACTTACCGTAATATCGCTGTTTCCTTTTGTGAACGATTCCTGTATTGATCCCTGCAAGCATTTGGGAATCTCTTTTGCAAACTTACAGTAAGCTTTCAACAAAGGTAACAGTCTAATCTTCCCGAAAGCTTACTGTAATATTGTAGTTTCCGTTCGTGAAAGATTCCTGTATTGATCCCTGCAAGGATTTGGTAATATTTTCTGCAATCTTAGCGTAAGCTTTCAACTAAGATAACAGTATAATCTTCCCAAAAGCTTACTGTAATATTGCTGTTTCCTTTTTTGAAAGATTTCTGTATTGATCCCTGCAAGGATTTGGGAAGCTCTTTTTCAATCTTAGCGTTAGCTTTCAACAAAGATAACAGTGTAATCTTCCCAAAAGCTTACTGTAATATTGCATTTTCCTTTCGTGAAAGATTCCTGTATTGATCCCTGCAAGGATTTGGGAATCTCGTTGGTAATCTTAGCGTAAGCTTTCAAAAAAGATAACAGTGTAATCTTTCTAAAAGCTTACTGTAATATTGCTGTTTCCTTTCGTGAATGATTCCTGTATTTATTCTTGGAATATTTCACGTAAGATTCCCGTAAGCTTTCTAGAAGCTTTCATGTAATATTCGTCGAAAGGACATTTAGCAATCTTGATTGTAATATTGCTTTAACCTTCCGGGAAGCTTACAAGAAACCTTACAATGGAATCTATCTGAAAGTTTCAATTATCTTTTAAAAAGGTTGATGAAAGCTTCCATTGGAATATTTCTTGAATCTTTCACTGGGAAGCTTTCATGCTATGTGGGGTTGTTTTCTGATACCAATTAGTCAAAATTTGTTTTTTCTCGTAAGACTTAAATCTAAAAAATTTATACTATTGTCTATTTCAGATTCGAATGTAAATTTAAGATGAGTATTATACTTGTTAAACACTTGTAGAACTGTATCAACTTGATCGCTTTTTATACATAAAATTGTGTAGTCTACATATCTAAAGTAAAAGAGCGGAATACAATCGTGTGTAATTTTTAATTCGCGCAAGCAGTCTATTTCTAAATCTTCCATAACTATGTCGGCGAATAATGGTGAGATAGGAGAACCCATAGGTGTGCCAAATATTTGTTTATAAGTTCTATTGTTGAAATTGAAATAGGTGTTGTCAAATCAAAAACAGACTATATTCCGAATCTCATGAAAAGGAATTTTGCATTTATTGTGAATATGTGTGTAACATCAGCCTATGCTTTCTAATACTAAATCGCACGGTATATTTGTAAACAGAGAGCAAACGTCCAGAGATAGAAGTACATATGTACTGGGTATTATAATTTTACTGATTTTATCTTTCATCTCGAAACTATTATTAATATAAGAAAGCGGTTTCGGAATACAATTTTTTAATTCGTTGTAAATGATCTTAGATAAATAATGTGTTGGGCTACCAATAGTTGAAATAATAGGTCTTAGTGGAATACCTTCTTTATGGATTTTTGGAAGACCATATGCTCTAGGTAGTAGAGTGTTAGTTTGTGTGAGTTGGTTGTTATGATATTTTAATGAGTTTTTTGTCCTTTCAGACTGCTCGCAATTCAACTTTGATAGGTTGTTTGTATGTGTAATCAAACACGTGGATCCTTTTGAGCAATTAAGTATTTTATTAATTTACTATCAGTCGACGTTTTGGAATCATTGTAGGATTCCCTTTTCCAAAGACTAATTAATTAAATTAACTAACACATATGTTATGAAATTGGGCGTATGTGTTAGTTAATTTAATTAATTAGTCTTTGGAAAAGGGAATCCTACAATGATTAAGAAACGTCGACTGATAGTAAATTAATAAAATACTTAATTGCTCAAAAGGATCCACGTGTTTCATTACACATACAAACAACCTATCAAATGTTATTATATTTTATTTGTAAGAAATCGTTATTGTTTAAATGTGCTAATCTTTTGTGAACAGGGGGAGTTTTTCCAACACATCACCAGAACACATGGATACGGTATCACCCGTCTCCTCAAAACCTGGTCAACGCCTCAACTACACATCGTTCTACAGTAATCGCTGCGCTGATCAACTTAATAACTACAAGAATAAGCTACATTACCGTTATTTAAAACTCTTACTGAAGGATATTCACATCCACATTTATTTTTTACATAAACAACTTAACAAGCTTAAATTTAAAATTTCAAAATCTCCGGTCGAACACTCGAAACTTGAAACCTTCTTTCATTTAACGGAAAAAACTAGTTTCTGCATTTACTCAAATTTAAGAAATAAATTACAAAAGAAATTACACGCCCTCATTAGTATTAATAGAACAGTTAACAAAAGTTCGTTTGAAAAACAGAACTGGGTAAAAAGCCTAACCAATACACCATTACCCGAATCTGTTTTTAATATTGTATCACTAGATCCAAAATATAACGTAAAATCAGAAATATCAAAAACAGATATATTAACAACAATCAAAAATGTTGAAAGCAGCCTCAAAAACTTAGAGTTGCATAACGATATTAAGAATGAAATCTGAGCGAACTCAACCACTGTTATATTACATAATCAAAAAAAAGTGATACATATAGCACACCAAGAAAAACTTTTCTCTACAGATTTAGGGAGAACTAAAAGTTTTCTAAAACATAATTCTAATATATTTTTCACACACGCGGACAAGGGTAATTTAACCGTATGTATGAATGTGTTGGATTACCAGAGTAAAATGATAGACTTATTGAAAGATAATAATACATACAAACTAATAAAGAAAAATCCATTGCCAAAGTTACAATTCTTACAAATAAAATATCATAACAACCAACTCACACAAACCAACACTCTACTACATAGAGCATATGGTATTCCAAAAATCCATAAAGAAGGTATTCCACTAAGATCTATTATTTCAACTATTGGTAGCCCAACACATTATTTATCTAAGATCATTTACAACGAATTAAAAAATTGTATTCCGAAACCGCTTTCTCATATTAATAATAGTTTCGAGATGAAAGATAAAATCAGTAAAATTATAATACCCAGTACATATGTACTTCTATCTCTGGACGTTTGCTCTCTGTTTACAAATATACCGTGCGATTTAGTATTAGAAAGCATAGACAGACGTTACACACATATTCATAATAAATGCCAAATTCCTTTTCATGAGATTCGGAATATAGTCTGTTTTTGATTTGACAACACATATTTCAATTTCAACAATAGAACTTATAAACAAATATTTGGCACACCTATGGGTTCTCCTATCTCACCATTATTCGCCGACATAGTTATGAAAGATTTAGAAATAGACTGCTTTCGCGAATTAAAAATTACACAGGATTGTATTCCGCTCTTTTATTTTAGATATGTAGACGACACAATTTTATGTATAAAAAGCGATCAAGTTGATACAGTTCTACAAGTGTTTAAAAAGTATAATACTCATCTTAAATTTACATTCGAATCTGAAATAGACAATAGTATAAATTTTTTAGATCTAAGTCTTACGCGAAAAAACAATCAAATTTTAACTAATTGGTATCAAAAAGCAACAGCATCATCGGGACTGTTAAATTATAATTATAACCACATCATACAACAAAAATAAACATCGTTGCGAACCTGGTGGATAGCGCAATTCTTTTATCTGATACTTGTTTTCATGACGCGAATATACACAAAATTGCAGAACTTCTCTTATGTAACGATTATCCTTCCGAATTTATAAACATACACATACGAAATAGACTTCGAAAACTCAAATATCACAATAAAAAGACTAATAATGAGAACCGTCCACTAACTACAATTTCCATTCCGTATAACAATACTTTTTATAAAAATTTTCGTATATTTTAAACAAATATAACATCCTCACAGTATCTTTGATCAACAAAAAATTGAACAATATAATTAAATTAGAAAAGGATAAAATAGAAAAATCAGAAACATGTGGCGTAGTCTATAAGATAAATTGTATGTCTTGTACATCGACTTATAATGGCGAAACTAAGCGAATGTTAAAAACTAGGATTAAAGAACATGAAAGAAATATGGATAACAAATCAGTGATAGCAACACACCAAAGATCTATGAAACACATCGCTGACTGGAAAAACATCTAAATTTCCGAAATGTTACATATTAATTTAAATCATAACACGATCAATAGAATTGAAGATACACAAAATTTGAATAATATATACAAAAAGCTGTTAAGAACGTTACATTTAAAAAGATAAACAAGCGTGATAATATATAAACCCCAGCGAAGCGTGCATTATGTTCTGTACTATGTCGACTCTACTGGTATATTTTACCAGTATCGACTTAGCTATTTATAAGTATTGTTAATTGTAGCTAGTAGCCAAAATTACTACCAAAGTTTGTCGTGAGAAGGTGGCAAATAACAACAATAGTTCTTTTACGACGTTTCGGACATCCTTTATTGATTATGTCCCTCTTCAGGCAGCTAGTAACAAGGTACAAAATACAACTTTTAACAACAACGTATATTAACTTAATTATGAACACATAATTTTACAAGTAACAATTAAGACTTACAAAGTCTGTATTTTTTCTGAGTATTACGGAGAACTATCCGTTCATCAATGTAATGAGCATGACATAATTTTCCTATTTATACCTATCATTAGTGTATTAGTGTGAATGTAAGTAAGAACGCAACATGTTCTGACTTAATTGTGTAGAGCTTTCTGGGTGTGCACACACAAGATACACCTTCCATAACCTACTCTCCTGATATCTGTTCCGCTATTGTATGTGATTTTTTTTATACTAGGAAGGAGATAGAAATTCAAAATTATTAATCATAGTGTTATATTCTTTTGGAAGTTTATTAATTTCAAATTGCTTGTTCATAAATTTCTTTTGTGTGTGTATATATACTGCTTCGGAAAATAGTCTTTTTTCTTTATTTCTTTCATGATCTAATATAATAACAGTGTTGAAATTTATAGTATGATTATTTTCTATCCTATGTATGTGTAGTGACGAATTTTCATCTTCTTCCATGTATTTTTTATCGTGTTATTTGATTCTCACACCTAAGCGCCGACAAGTTTGGCCAACATAAGACGCATTACAATTATTACAATTAATTTTATACACAACGTTAGACTTTCCTAATTTTGCATTCTTGTCTTTTCGTAGTACTATAATATTGTTCATTTTGTTTTGTGTACTAAATATAACATTAGTATTTAATCATTTAAAAAAATTCTTTGTAAAACCTTCTATTTCTTTCACATATGGTATACAAATGAAATTTTTCTTGTCATTATTTGAATTTTGTTGAGTACTTCTTGTGCAATAGATCTTTTTTAATCGTTTTTTTATATAAAACTCGGCAAAAACAAGAGGATAATAATTTTTTGTTAAAACTTTCTTGATAAAGGCAATATTATTTATATGGAAAGAACTATGTGATAACTTTATGGCTCGATCGATAAGGTAATAAATTAGGGCTATTTTGTTGCTAGTCGGATGATGTAAATTGAAGTTCAAATATCTACCTGAGAAAGTCGGTTTTCTGTACCAGTCTGTTATAATTTTCTTTTGTTCAGTAATAGTAATCTTAACATCTAGAAAACTAATACTATTATTCTGTACTTTTTCGACTGTAAATTGAAGATTTTTATCGTAATTATTGAAAATGCGTAATGTTACATCTATGTGGTCTTTGTGTATACATAATAATACATCATCAACATATCGAAAATAAAATAAGGGATTTGAGATTAAAAGGTTTATACAATGCGACTCTAGGTCTTCCATGGCAATGTCTGATAAAACTAGACTGATAGGATTGCCCATTGCTGATCCGAAAATTTGTTTGTAAAATTTTTGGTTGGATTGAAAATAATTATTATTTAAGATAAACTTAATAACCTTATAAAATTCCGACGAATTTAAATTTGTCTTGTTGTGTACTTGATGCCATCTTTTTTCTATTGCCTTTAATACTAAATATTCTGGCACATTTGTGAATAAACTCACAACATCAAAACTGACAAGTTCATAATTGTCGGGTATATCAAGGTTATCAATTTTCTCTTTTAGTTTTGAGCTGTTATCGATATGTGACCTAGGTATTTTTATGTTTTTTTGTAGGAAATTGGCAACAAATTTTGATAATTCATATGTAAGTGAGTTTATCGTTGAAATAATCGGTCTTAGCGGGAAGTCAGTTTTATGAATTTTAACTAATCCATAAGCTTTAGAAATGTTAAATTTGTTTACAACAGGTTCTAGTTTTTTGCCTGCAGCCGAAAAGTAAATTTTATTTAACCACTTAATTAATTCATTTGTTTCTCTTTCTAATTTGGCTAACGGATTAGATTTTATTTTTTTATAGTATTTTATATCTGCAAACAAACTATTAAGTTTTTGGTTATAAGTGGCTTTATTTATGATGACAGTAGTATTTCCTTTGTCGGCTCTGGTGATAAAGATATCAGAATTGTTTTTTATAAATTGTTTTGTTTTTTGTAAGTCCATTTTTAATCTGTTGTCAAAATATGAATGTGTAGACAAATCCTTATTATAAACTCTTTTGATAGTATTTAAAAACGTTCCTCTTATTTTTCGTGAAAACTTCAAAGTTTTTTACATAAGTTGTTGCTAGCTTATTGTCAAATTTATTGTTAAAATTAAACTTTTCGCCAAGTTTTAAAGTATCGTTGACATATTTTTGATATAACCGACGATTATGAACTTGTCAGTTTTGATGTTGTGAGTTTATTCACAAATGTGCCAGAATATTTAGTATTAAAAGCAATAGAAAAAAGATGGCATCAAGTACACAACAAGACAAATTTAAATTTATCGGAATTTTGTAAGGTTATTAAGTTTATCTTAAATAATAATTATTTTCAATCCAACCAAAAATTTTACAAACAAATTTTCGGATCAACCATGGGCAATCCTATCAGTCCAGTTTTTATCAGACATTGTCATGGAAGACCTAGAGTCGCATTGTATAAACCTTTTAATCTCAAAACCGTTATTTTATTTTCGATATGTTGATGATGTATTATTATGTATACACAAAGACCACATAGATGAAACATTACGCATTTTCAATAATTACGATAAAAATCTTCAATTTACAGTCGGAAAAGTATAGAATAGTAGTATTAGTTTTCTAGATGTTAAGATTACTATTACTGAACAAAAGAAAATTATAACAGATTGGTACAGAAAACCGACTTTCTCAGGTAGATATTTGAACTTCAATTCACATCAACCGATTAGCAACAAAATAGCCATAATTTATTGCCTTATCCATCGAGCCATAAAGTTATCACATAGTTCTTTCCATATAAATAATATTGCCTTTATCAAGAAAGTTTTAACAAGAAATGATTATCCTCTTGATTTTATCGAGTTTTATATAAAAAAACGATTAAAAAAGATCTATTGCACAAGAAGTACTCAACAAAATTCAAATAATGACAAGAAGAATTTAATTTGTCTACCATATGTGAAAGAAATCGAAGGTTTTACAAAGAATTTTTTTAAACGATTAAATACTAACGTTATATTTAGTACACAAAACAAAATGAACAATATTATAGTACTAGGAAAAGACAAGAATGTAAAATTAGAAAAGTCTAACGTTGTGTATAAAATCAATTGTAATAATTGTAATGCGTCTTATATTGGCCAAACTTGTTGGCGCTTAGGTGTGAGAGTCAAAGAACACCATAAAAAATACATGGAAGAAGATGAAAATTCGTCACTACACATACATAGGATAGAAAATAATAATACTATAAATTTCAACACTGTTATTATATTAGATCATGAAGAAATAAAGAAAAAAGACTATTTTAGGAAGCATTATATGTTGAATAAAGGACACACAAATTGGATAGAATAAAAGAGTTTATTTAATGAACTTAAGCTAAGATACAGTATGACTACAATCGGCGCACAGTTTTCTATTTTGAAAAAAAATGGACAAAATGAAATATCTCGCGAACAGATATCGATAGCCGGATGAATCCAACTGCATTTTAAAGTTGAAGTAATGTACAATAAAGGAAAAATAGTCCAGTACTGATAATTTGACCCTGTGACCTTAGAAATGAAAAATGAAAGTCGAATAAATAACGAATTTTCGGCTTTTTCAAAATGTATGAGCCTCATATTACAGCTGGAACAAGTAGTCAAGCTGAAACATAGATTATTGTACTCTCCAAAACAGATCGTTCAGTTAAATATTGCAATAACAAAAAATTCATTCAATAATATTATTAGTTTATTTGGCGTAATTATTTCAATTTAGTATGATAACTTGATAATAATTACAGATAGTACGCTATTAGAAATTGTATTTAATACAATTTTATTAAAGAGCATGAAAATATTGTAAAAAATGCCATTTTTTAATAACCCTTAAATTTTAATAATTCATATATGCACCTACAAATTTGTGTACTTGTATTTATGTACCCATGTATTTTGATTCGCTGAATCCGAATTTGAAGTCGAAATTACTCAATAATGCTCCATTTTTTCAGGGTGAATTTTTCGTATTTTTTATGGAGTTTTCAGATTTAAAAACAAATTGGTGTGCGATAGGACAATTCTGACATCAAATTCGGATTCCTTGCATCAAACACTACAGGAGTACATATTTTTTTGATCGAAAAAATTGATAGCCAGAAAGTCTACAATGAAAAAGCCGAAAATACGTTATTTATTCGACTTTCATTTTTCATTTCCAAGGTCACAGGGTCAAATGATCAGTACAGGACTATTTTTCCTTTATTGTACATTCTTTATTGTACATTACTTCAACTTTAAAATGCAGTTGGATTCATCCGGCTATCGATATCCGTTCGCGAGATATTTCATTTTGTCCATTTTTTTTTCAAAATAGAACACTGTGCGCAGCGTGTGTCGTCGCTATCCATGCGTTCGCACCTTCGCCGCTCTGTTCGCTCGTGCTGGTTCCTTGTTGTCCATGGAATTTTCCGCGTCCTCTGCCGTAATGGGCTCTTCCGGCTGTGCCTCGGCTGCAACCACGTGTCGATCCTCTCCATGAGCTGCCGTTGCTACCTGCTTGTCCTCCATCTTGGCAATCTCATGCGAAATGACTAGGTTTTCCACACTTATAGCAGTTTCCCTTTCTTGTAGTAAATACATTCGTACTTCTCTCGTTATGCTCTTTTCAATTCTTCATTTCAGCTAGGTTAATTTTGTTCTTATGTAATTCTTATGTAATCAGCCGTTTGTTCTTCTTCTTTCAATGTATCAACCAAATCACCTATATAACTGTATGATTCTGGTAACGTGTTCAGCATATAATTCAATTTTTCTTTTTCGCTTATTTTAGCATCCGCGCCTTTTAACTCATTTACTGCTTTTTCAAACTCACTGAAAAATGCCTCAGAATCACTATAGTTTCTCAATCTTAATTTCTCCAGTCTATTCCTGCAGACTATTTGTAACGCCGTTGATTCTTTTAAATACATACTGTCTAGCTTCTTCATAATTTTGTATGCTGTTTCTTCTTCACAAACAAATTCTAATTGTTTATCTGATATCGCACTATAAATTATATTTATTGCTCTCAAATCATTCTGTTTCCATTCTTCTACTTTGTCTGTTTCACTCTTTTCTCTTTCTATCACAAATTCACATTTTTTGAACTTCATGTACATTTGGATCCTCCTTTTCCACATACTGTAGTTTTCGCCATCGAATACTGGTATTGAAACATCCTTTTTATCCATTTCGTCTTCTTGATTATTCTTGAACGTTCCTTCGTGTTCGGAATCTTCTTCTTCTTGCTTCACCTTCGGTGCTGTGGCTTCTTCCTTCGACTTGAGCGTTCCTTCGTGCTCGGAGTCTTTTTCTTCCCTTTTGTCAGGCGTCTTGATATAAGCACTCTATCTTTTCCCGAAGGTTAAGATAGAGAGTTGAGAAAGAACCACTGACCTGCTACCATGTTGAATAAAGGACACACAAATTGGATAGAATAAAAGAGTTTATTTAATGAACTTAAGCTAAGATACAGTATGACTACAATCGGCGCGGGGCATTCTCGGTCTCACGACAAGTTTGCAGGAGCGTCGCGCTCGCCCGTCGGCTCTCACACGTTATGGGGTGGGGAAACACACATGTGTACATACGTGTGTCGCGCACTGTACAATATAATATGTATATTCTCAACATTATATATACACACACAAAAGAAATTTATGAACAAGCAATTTGAAATTAATAAACTTCCAAAAGAATATAACACTATGATTAATAATTTTGAATTTCTATCTCCTTCCTAGTATCAAAAAAATCACATACAATAGTGGAACAGATATCAGGAGAGTAGGTTATGGAAGGTGTATCTGTGTGTACACACCAAAAAAGCTCTACACAATTAAGCCAGTACATATTGCGTTCTTACTTACACTCACACTAATACACTAATGATAGGTATAAATAGGAAAATTTTGTCATGCTCGTTACATTGACGAACGGATAGTTCTCCGTAATACTCAGAAAAAATAAAGACTTTGTAAGTGTTAATCGTTACTTGTAAAATTATGTGTTCATAATTAAGTTAATATACGTTGTTGTTAAAAGTTGTATTTTGTACCTTGTTACTAGCTGCTTGAAGAGGGACATAATCAATAAAGGATGTCCGAAACGTCGTAAAATAGTTATTTTCGATACAAGTGCGAAAAAGTGATTTTATCCTCGTGTGGACGTTTACGCCCGAGTGAAGCGAGGGTGAAAAGGCCAGGCGAGGATAAAATCACTTTCTCACTCGCGTATCGAACACAATTTTTTTATACGACGTGTGCAAAGCTCGATTTAGCGCATGATGTTTTATTCTAGCGTGCGCAAAGCGTCCACTTTGCGCACGCTCGGCCAAAACCGTGCTCGCAAAATCGAGCTTTGCACACGTCGTATAAAAAAATAGTGTTCGATACACGAGTGAGAAAGTGATTTTATCCTCGTGTGGCCTTTTCACCCTCGCTTCGCTCGGGCGCAAACGTCCACACGAGGATAGATCCAAAATCTACATCTGTAAGAAATTACAAAGCGATAAAATCACTTTTTCGCACTTGTGTCGAAAATAACTATTGTTGTTATTTGCCACCTTCTCACGACAAACTTTGGTAGTAATTTTGGCCACTAGCTACAATTAACAATATTATTAGACCACTACCATTAGCTGCTTTCACCAATAATGTTTTTGCATAGATTGTGTTTAATTTATTTGACTAGTTTTTTATTTTTATTTTTGTATCTGTTCTAACTCTGTATATTTTTAATAAAGCCTGAAGAAGGTCAGGGAACTTCCTGACGAAACGTTGCAATCTAATATTCAAGATTGTTTCAAATTTAGTGAGGGAATTGGCCCTCACGAGGATCCTCATAACATTTAAATTATTAGTTTAATCAAAAGTGGCAGAAATATTCCATGTTCTGTTTTTCAAATCGCATTATTATAATAAAATATAAACCTATGAATATCTAATTTAAATAATGTATAAATATATATATATATATATATATATATATATATATATATATATATATATATATATATATATATATATATATATATATATATATATATATATATATATATATATATATATATATATATATATATATATATATATATATATATATAAATATGAAATTCTGGAAGTTTGAGGATTATATTCAGCACCCGCTTGGAAGTTTGAGGGGTTATGGGAAGTTTGAGGAGCCTCCTCAAACTTCCAATCTATATATTCAGCATCCGAGCGGAAGTTTGAGGGGTTTTCTAGAGTCTATTTGTCTAGAGTCGGTAACCTGAGGGTTATTATTTCTTTAGCCACTCTGACCGACCGGGGTTGAGCTCCTCACACTTTCTAGTCTATATATATATATATATATATATATATATATATATATATATATATATATATATATATATATATATATATATATATATATATATATATATATATATATATATATATATATATATATATATATATATATATATATATATATATATATATATATATATATATATATATATATATATATATATATATATATATATATATATATATATATATATATATATATATATATATATATATATATATATATATATATATATATATATATATATATATATATATATATATATATATATATATATATATATATATATATATATATATATATATATATATATATATATATATATATATATATATATATATATATATATAATTTAAATAATGTATTATGTTTTCTTAATAAACTATATGAAAATAATGATTCTGTTATATATATATATATATATATATATATGCGTGTTTGTGTGTTTGCGTGTGTGCGTGCGTGCGTGCGTGTGTATATAACATCTTGTCGCCGCCGCTGTGTCGGAATGTTGTGTCCTAAAACCTGTAAAAAAATTCACATATAGTATCCCATGTGGGATGCAGGGTAGTTTACGTGGGATTCTAAGTGACATTCTGCGTTTCCTGAAATTCTGGGTAAAAAATGGAGGATACGGGTTATACTCCGTAGTTACTCGTATTCTAGGGTAGTTTATTCCTTTTCAGTGCACGTTCAGGTGTCCAGGATAGATAAATATAGTTTTTCTTCGGGTTGGTTTGGTTTATGTCTCGATTTTACGTAGGAAAATATGCGGGATACCATGTAGGACTTTTTTACAGGAAAATTTTTAAAATTGTTTAGAACTGCTCAAAACTATTTAGAACTGTTTAAAATTGTTCCAAACAAATTCCTGGTGATTAGTTCTATTTTATCGTAAACGTTTAAATCTGTTCAAAACTGTTTAAAACTGTTTAAAACTGTTCGAAAGAAATTCCTGATGATTAGTTCTATTTTAATGTAAAAGTTTAAAACTATTCAAAACTGTTCTAAATTATTTATAACTGTTTTAAATGTCTAAGAATACGTAGTTTTGAACAGTTTTAAACAGTTTCGAACAATTTAAAACAATTTTAAACGGTTTTGTACAAATGATATTTCCACCAGTGGTCGCTCTAGAGGAGTTTGTAGTATCTCAGTTTCAAGGTATATGTCCGTTGGTAGTAAGTATACTAAATTTTCTTTGTACGCGAACGGTTGTTCATTCAGTCGTTGTACGTGTGTAAATGTCCGATTGATGTCACTGTCTATTAGCAATGGGGCTGCATGTGTGACGATCTTGCTTCTGCTACTAGGTCATTAATCCCGTGCGATGCGCGGAAGCCGGGGGTGGTTCCTTTATCTGGGTCTCGTCCATTGCTCCCTCGGATGCTATATTACGTTTAGACTGATCGGGGGTGTCTTCCGTTGTGGGGAGGTATGGAGTATAGTGGACCCCTGTTAGGTTTATGTGCGCGAATTCGGGGTTTTCGTTAGCCACCCATCACATTCAGATACATAGAACCGTTTTCGAGAAATTTCGACTTGAAAAAAGGTTAAAAAAATTTTAACCTCAAATATCTCAGAAATTTATGGACCGATCATGTAGCCCAAAGAACTTAGCCGAGATCTATCCAAAATCTACATCTGTAAGAAATTACAAAGCGATTAATCCCGGTTTACTCCATAAAACGTGCGACATAGAGAACACATTTTTTCCATTTTTTAATTTTTTTTCTCAAAAACTAACCAACAGAGTAGATTAAAATTTTCACAGATTATAGCAATTTATATTCTGCATTATCGTGAATTTTCTCCAAAAAATTGACCGTTTAGTTTAGGAGTTATTAGCTATTTAAAAAAAAAACACGCTTTTGTTAATAACAGGAGAACCGTGATAGCTAGAAAATATTTTTTTTTTTGAAATTATAGGTTTTCCTATGCTCTTTCGAATGCGATCCAACCGATTCAAAAAATTTAAATCCGATCATTAAAAAAATCAAAAATAAATTTTTCGAAAATCAAAAATTTGAAATAAAACAAAAACGAATCAGTAAATCATCAAAAATTATTTTCTTCCCGAATTCGGAATAAAAAAACAAAAAAATGAGAACCTGATGGTTAAAATCGACCGCGTAGATCCGGAGATAAAGCGGTATACATACATACACACACACACACACACATACATACAGACATTTTCTAAAATCATGTGAAACAAACTTCTAACACCTCTAATGATGTTTATAGAGAGTTTTAACGAATTTGAAAATTTTACTATTACAAAGCTTCCTCCAGGAGGAAGCAAAACTCGTGTTACTGTATATCTATCTGCATTAGTTCAAGGTCATCATCAAAAAATCGTTTTTTTATTAAATGCTCCCTACAAACTCGATTGCCAGTAGTATATGGGGGAATATAGGAAAAAATGGCGGCCGTTTCCAAGATGGCGCTTGGGGGAATATAGGAAATCCTTCGCGTCGTTTCGTCGGGTTTCGGCGGTGGTCGGGCGCGGTCCCTAATGAGCGTCGCCAGGGGTAATTAGTGGGGGTAATTAGTGACGGTTCCTCGGTGAGCTGGGGCGGTGAGAGGTTGCAATGTGGCGAGCGGTCGGTGGGTGGTGAGCCGGGGCGGTGAGAGATTACATTGGGCGAGCGGGTGGTGGCTGGTGAGCGGCAGGGTGGTTGGTAAGCGGGCTGTGACAGGTTGCAGGGTGGTGGGCGGTGAGTGGGTGGTGAGTGATCGAAGGGTAGTGAGTGGTCGGAGGGTGGTGAGCGGCCGGGTGGGTGGTGAACGGGTTGTGGATGGTGAGCGGTCGGGTGGTTGGTGAGCGGGTGGTGGATGGTGAGCGGTCGGGTGGTTGGTGAGCGGGCGGGTGGGTGGTGAGCGGGCGTCGGGTGGATGCATGGGTGCTGAGCGGGTGTGGGGACGCCGCGCGGGTTGGGGTGTGGTCGAGTCCCCTCGGTTGGGTTCGGGCGCGGTCGGTCCCTCGGAGAGCGCCGTCATGGGTAATTAGTGAGGGTCATTAGCGTGGATGTAAGGTTCAGCTAAAAGAAATATATACTTCGAGAAAATACATTTAAATTATTTGTTTTATTGAAAATTTATTTACACACATACATTTCATGTACTTTTTAAGTTGTGAGTTTAGAAATCACATTTTTAACTATTGAGTTTGCGTGTAAACTAATAAGTTCATAAAATACAATATCAAAATAATATGTGGAAAACTCATTATCATTAAATATAGTTGTAATATTATTTTTTATTTTCTCATCGTGAGAGGATAAATATTGTTTTACAAACACATCTTTTTCGGGTAAAAATATATTCTCGTTAAATTTTTTACACACATCGGCAATAATATTTTTGTTGCACTTTGAAACTAATGGTAACAGTTTTTCGTTCATTTTTATACAGCTGTCTATGCACTTTGACAGCCTGATGATTCCGTCAAACGACGTTTTTTGCATAACTATGGCTGGTGTATAAAGTTTCCTCTTTTTAGAATATGTTGAATTTTCATCATCTGAATCT
This sequence comes from Torymus aiolomorphi, assembly GCA_036365515.1. Taxonomy (NCBI): domain Eukaryota; kingdom Metazoa; phylum Arthropoda; class Insecta; order Hymenoptera; family Torymidae; genus Torymus; species Torymus aiolomorphi. Next base: position 148,503,990 of record CM070873.1, read on the forward strand.
AGTAAACTAGTACTCGGTGAGTCTTCTCTATCGAGGACGATAGTTTTTGTACCAAACGTTGCTGTGTATGTTAAATTGATTCCGTTAAATGTTTTTTTCTGAGGAGTAGTAGAGCTTTTTGTATTAAAATATTCACTGATATCTTTAAAACAAAACTTGAACGCATCCCAAGCTTCTTTTGTAAACGTGATTCCAGAAAATGAATTATTTATAATTTTCACAACACTTGTAAAATCACCGTTTCCTTGAGAGATGAGTCCGGTTAAAATTTTCTTCGTACATGATGCATTTATAGGATGAACTCGTGCATTTATTAAATAATGCACTGCCTCTTCTCTAGAGTTGAACGAAGACATTTTTATGCGTTTAAGATTCGTTGTTTGAGACATTATGTAGAAAAACTGAAATATTGTACGTGTTGTCTTCTTGAAGTATACGATTGAACAAAGGATAGATGTTACGTTAGTCGTAGCACAAACTAATATGTACCTTGTACGATTTTGACTTCTCCTTAAATACTGAGCTATACTAATTAAGGGAAATAGAGAAAGAGAAAAACGTGAGTAATGAAAATAGAAAACTGTTATTTGTAATAGCTTTTAAAATAAATGAATATATGGTTTCTCTCGTGCCATTGATAACATTTTTTTCTCTACTCTACTTGAGAAAATGTAAGAATGTCGATAACGGGGTAACTAATGATTTTATTAGTGTGTGGAATTTAGAAAAACTATATACTATATTCATATAATCACTTTTCTATGATGGTTTACATTAAAAGAAAATTAAAAAGTGGTATTAGCAAGTATACTCATTGGCAGTGACACGGCGGCGGCGCCTATAATCGCCTAAAAAAATTATGAGAATGCGTATAAGCGGTTTTTCATTTACCCTATTGTAAAATCATTTGCTAAGATCTTGTAGCGGTATCTAAGCTCTTCAATGATGTCAAGACATAGCATCGATGTAGGCTATGATTGCTGATACACATTATAAGAATGCAGAAAAGTGGTTTCATTAATCGCTGCCCTGCGAGGCCGAACCTCATTACGGGGGGCGCTGGAGATTCTGACCAAGATTATACGAATAAGGTTTTGGTGAACTTCTGTTCGGCGGCACCTACTCGTTACAATCGTTTTATTGCTATTCAAACAAATCATTTGCTGAAACGTTTTCAACTAATGTCATATACCGTTCTAAAATAATTTGGTAAGCGTGGTTGGACCTCTGGCATAAATGAGCCGGAGCTCGTGATTTTTTCATTATTCACAAGTTTTCTGTCGAGCAGTGTACTCGTCTATATTCGTGCACTCTGCCATTCTTTATTTTACTAGTTGCAGAATTTTTTATTTTTAAAAACGTGAAAATGGATTTAGTACCGCGAGTATTCGTCGTTTTCAATGCACTGCTTGATGAAGTACCACGTATGGCATCACCAGCAGCAGCAATTAATCGCTCTCGGGAGAATGATATTATAGAAGCAAGACGTCTGGCATGTATTTTAAGAAGGCGTACATATCAGTTGAGAGATTACGGGCGTGAAAATCGATGCGTCAGAAACTATATATGTGCATTTAGAAATGAAGCAGTGGCTAGCTTCATGGCGTTTGTGGAAACAAGGACTGCCCGATTTTTAAATCGTGCATTTTTAAGAGGAATTTTTAGAGAGCATAGTGAGTTTCTCGAGATGGTCGCAGTGCATCTCCTAGGGCGATGTAATGCTGAGAGGCAGCTGGCACGAGCTTTATTAGCTGCTTACGCGGAACTGTTGCGAGGTAATTTATCAAGATATTTATCTAACAACATTTTTAACATATTAATTTTTAACTTATATAAATTATTTTAAAATTTTCCTTTTTTATAGAACGCTCAATGGAGATCAACAATCTTTTTCAAGAATCAGATGAGCGCCCTCAATACCAGGAGGTGCAGCAACTGGAGCAACCACAACAGCAGCCGCAGGAGCAACAAATCGAGGAACATCCTGACTCGACTGCACCCGAACAACCACAACAGCAGCAACTGGAGCAACCACAACAGCAGCCGCAGGAGCAACAGATCGAGGAGCAGCAGCAGGGAGGAGGAGGAGGATCGAGTATTAACGGTGAGTTTTTCAATGTCCTCGATGAAAGGGAAACGGAATATAGTAGATTTTCAACAAGTGCGCGTGAAATAGTTTTAAAATTTAAAAATGAGAATATAACAGGGGACGTTATTACCGACTTAAACGCGTGTATTGAAAATTTATTTCTTTACATAATACGGGAATATGATCCTGAGGATTATATTGGGATTTCCTTATCCACCGTTAGACTACCGTTGGGGCCAATTCATTCGTTTAAAAAATTAAAAAATTATTCTGTTCAAGAAATGTGGGAGTTGATTAGCGCTGTTTCGCAAAGCGCGCGCGAGTTTAAAATTGATAATAGTTTTATTATAAAAGTGATACGCGTTAGAGCATCCGTGGGGTTTGGTCGTAGTAGTAGACCGTCTAATATTAATTTAATAAAATCTAAGTCATTAGTCCAAATCAGTAATCATGATAATAAATGTTTACCCCGCGCGTTAGTTGTCGCCCTTGTACATGCGAGGAAACTCGCTGCCGGTGATAATTGCACTCATGAATTATATACCGACTGGGGTAACATTCGAAAATCTGGTAGTAAAATTCAGCGCGAAAGAGCCGATGCTCTTATAAAATCAGCGCGTATTAATTTCATTCATGAAAACGGTTGGGGAATAAGTGATTTAGAAAAGTTTCAATTTTATTTTAAAAAAGAGGGAATCGCGATTATGGTGTATAAACGCGGTTGTGTCGGTAATGGTGAACCCCCGTTATTTAATTGGGTATTAATTTTAATAAACGAAAAAATTAAAATTAATTTTACGTTAAACATTTTATTTACCCCTGAAGACCAACATTACGATGTAATAACAAGTATGCTAGGAATCACGGCGTGTGATAATTATTGTCAAATTTGTAACGTTGGTATAAAGCGTGTATCAACACATAAATGTCCGGGGCGCTGTGATAAATGCCTACACACAAATTTATGTGATAAGCAAAGTTCGCTGCTTAAGTGTATGAAATGTTTACGTGAGTTTTATGGCGCCGAATGTTTTCGCCAACATGAATTAAGCGATAGTTTAAAAAAAATGTTAGTGTCTGCGATGCATTAAAAAAATGTAGTATTTGTAGAAAAATTATATCGATAGAGGTTAGTAGACATGCATGCGGGGTTATGTATTGTCGAACATGCGCGCGTGAGCGGCCTTATAATCACCAATGTTTTATGTCTAGCGTAAAAAAAATAAGCCGTCTCAAGATGTACCCGAACACGCTTTTCTTTTCTATGATTTTGAAACCACGCAGGATTTAAAACATGTTGACAGCGCTCAATCGTGCACTTTCCACAATGTTAATTTGTGCGTAGCACAATTATGTTGTGAAAAATGTATAGATTCTGATATGGTGTCGGGCTGTGAGTTCTGTGGCGGTGGGAGAAATTTGTTATTTAAAAATAACTGCTTAAAAAATTTTATAGATTTTATTTTGGATGATAAATCACGTTCAAGTAATATTAAAGAATTAATTTGTATTGCTCATAACAGTAAAGGTTTTGACGGGCAGTTTATTTTAAAATATTTAGTAGAGAATATGCAGATAACACCGAAAATAATTTTAAATGGGACAAAAATAATGGTCATGAGTATAGGTAGAAACATTAAATTTTTAGACAGTTTAAATTATTTTCACATGAGACTTTCGGCTCTGCCTAAAGCTTTTGGTTTTGAAGGCCAAAATGCTAAAGGGTGGTTCCACATTTATTCAATAAATCTGAAAATCAACATTATTCGGGTCCTATACCTTCTAGGGAGTCTTATGCTCCAGAGAACATGGATAATGCTGATAGATTAAAATTTGAAGAGTGGTATCTTGATGCCCTCGGTAATAATTATATTTTTAATTTTGAAACAGAAATTTTAAAATATTGTTTAGCTGACGTGGATATTTTAAGAAAAGCGTGTTCGGCATTTCGAAAAAATTTTATAGAGGTGGGAGAAACGTGTCCGTTTACAGAGGCTTCTACAATAGCCAGCGCGTGCTCCAAATTATATCGTAAAAATTTTTTAAAGTTTTTATTGTTGAAAAAGAAACTGGTCACAACATTATCCACGCTGGGAAAAATCATGAATTCCGGCTAAAAGAAAATATTCTTGTAGACGGATATCATGAAAATGAAAACGGTTTGAAATATGTATATTTATTTCATGGATGTTTCTGGCATGGTTGCGATAAGTGTTTTGTAGGTGAGAAAAGATATAGACAAATCGAAGGTCATGGTGACTCTCATAACGATCGGTTTCATAAAACAATAGAATTATCGAATCGAATTAGATCTTTAGGGTATATTTTAACAGAAATGTGGGAATGTGATTTCAGTAAAAAGAAAAGAGATAACCCTGAAGTAAAAAACTTCGTTAAAAATCACCCAATGATTTTTAATGATATTTTAAAACCCCGCGATGCTTTTTTCGGAGGGCGCACGGAGAATATTGTAGCGAACGTAGAGGTTTATGGTAGCGAAAGCATAAGTTACGTTGATATCTGTTCATTGTATCCGTATATTTGTAAATCCGGTAAATTCCCTATAGGGCATCCACAAATTTATGTTGGAGATGAATGTAAAATATTAACAGGCGCTACTTTTAATTTGAAAAATGTAGAAGGATTCGTTAAATGTACAGTGCTTCCACCAATGCATTTATTTTTACCTGTGTTACCGGTGAAAATACACAACAAATTAATATTCCCGCTGTGCCGGTCTTGTTGTGAAAACTTAAACGTTGGTGAGTGCATGCATGATAATGATTGTGAGAGAGAACTCAGAGGCACAGAGGTATCTGATGAGTTAAAAAAAGCGGTAGAACTAGGGTACATTATAACGAATATGTTTGAAATTTGGCAATATAATACATGACGATACGATCCCTCCGAAGATAGCTCTAACCAAATGAACGGGTTATTTGTAGAGTATATTAATACTTTTTTAAAAATTAAACAGCAAGCTAGTGGATGGCCTAGTGACTGCATTGACGAGCAATCGCGTAGACAGTATATCAGAGAATATGCTGAGAAAGAAAACGTTTACTTGGAAGAAACTAAAATTGAAAAAAACCCTGGTTTACGCTCACTTTCAAAATTATGTTTAAATTCATTTTGGGGTAAGTTTGGTCAACGCGATAATATGGGGACGGCTGAGGTCATTCGTGACGGAAATCGGTTACAGACATTAATTTTAAATTCAGCAATCCAGGTTAAAAGCATCTTACCCGTAAATGATGATGTATTTTACGTGAATTGGTGTTTTTCAGGGGATGATTTTACACTCTCCTCTATCACAAACGTGGTAATAGCAGCATATACAACTGCTCAAGCACGCTTAAAATTATACAGTTATTTAGAAAAATTGGGTGATAGGATTTTGTATTATGATACCGATTCATGTATTTATTTAAGTAAGAACATCCCTGGTGAGTACAAAATTCCAACAGGTAGATTTTTAGGTGATATGACAGATGAGTTAGAATGCTACGGGTCAGATAGTTATATATCACATTTTACGAGTGCAGGACCAAAATTTTATGCGTATATTGTTAAGACACCGAACGGTCAAACACATGAGATATGTAAAGTTAAAGGATTAACTTTAAACTCCTCAACCGATAGTAAGGTAAATTATAATAGCATCAAATCGTTAGTTTTAAATAAAGATAAAGTCATAACACATACTTGTAAAACAATACGACGTACGGCCCTACACTCGGTAGTCACTCGTGAGGAAACTAAATCATATAAAGCGACTAGGATGAAAAGAAATTTTATAAGTGAAAATATCTCTTATCCTTATGGGTTTAAGAAAAAAACGTAAAAATTAAAAATAATTATATTTTTATAAAGAATAATGTAAATATAATGTAAATACAATGTAAATATACCGTGCGTATAATGTCAAGTATAGCGTATTAAATTATAACGAATAATATTTATTCATAAAATTATTACTACAAAAATAAATAAAAAATAAAACAAAAATATTCTTCTTTTTATTTAGTATATACTTTTTTCGTTTACAGTAGTCAGAGATGAGGACGCCTGGAAACTAGGCACGACGGGAAACGAATGTGTGAATTGTAATGTGCCAACTTGCGAGTTTTTCCCGTCGTATAAAAACTCATTACAAGGTTTATCGTGGCACAAAATAATTCACATGCTGGTAGAATTGAAGAAAAAAAGTCATGAAGAATTTCTCAATTTATGGGGAAAAGTAATCATATACGCACGAATAAATGATATTAAGGTTTCATATCATGTTCTGTATTTGTCAAAATACGAGTTTTGCGGTACGTGTAGGACGATAATTTGTTGCGAGACAGATTGTAATCGACCTATAGATGCGATGTGGTATGAGTCAGTAGAATACCATAAAAATATTAAAATTTCAAAAATATTATATTTCTTAAAAGTGCAGGAAAAAATAAAATCTATATATTTTAGCGTACCAAAACCATGGTATTTAGCCTGTTGGTCTGATAACCCTGTTTGTCCAAAGCATGTTAATGATCAAATGTACAATTATATAGAAAATCGCGGTGGCCCTATTCGTAGAGAAATTTGGACCGGTCACATTAACCATGACTGGGTAGTCAATAATTTTGTTTAGATAGGCGTATATTTAGAGTTTTTACTTCGAGAAAAAAATGTATTAGAAATAAGTAAAATATTAGTAAAAATAAAAAAAAAAAAAAAAAAAATGTAAATTTTTCATCTATTTTGTTCACACAGTTACACATCCTTTATATTGCTTCTCCTCCTGTAAAATTATTCAGTCTCTTACTACCTATCACACAGTACACTTAAACTACGTACATAAATTTAAAATGGCCCTTGCTTGGAAACATCCATGGACTTCCATGATTTGTGGTCCTACCGGTTGTGGGAAAACTTATTTTGTAATAAGATTTTTTCGTTTTATTGATCGTATGTCAGACACTGCTTTTACCCGAAAAATGTTGTACTATTCAGAGTGGCAGGATAGTTATTTAGAATATGGGAAAGATGTAGAATTTCACGAGGGTTTACCACAAAATGAGGATTTTTCATCAGATCCGCGACCAAAGCTGGTTGTAATTGACGATTTAATGCGCGAATCGTCCAATAATACAGTGGCTGATTTATTTACGAAAGGAAGTCATCACAAAAATATTAGTGTTATTTTTATTACACAAAACTTATTTCATCAAGGTCCAAAACAAAGAGATATTTCGCTTAATGCTAACTATATTGTTATTTTTAAAAATCCTAGAGATCGTGCTCAAATATAGCATATGGCTCGACAAGTTTATCCGGAAAACTCAAAATTTTTACAAGAAGCTTATCACGATGCTACATCTAAACCACATGTATATTTATTATTAGACTTGAAACAAAATACACCTGAAAGTTGTAGGGTGCGCACCAGTATATTCCCCGATGATATTCACCAATATGTTTATGTTCCTAAAAATATAAAAAGAGGTAGCGGAGACTCAGAATATCCAGTATTGCGTATATAATGGCGTCGTCAAGAACAAGGAAGACACTCGATCGGAAAACAGCGCATGAGTTACATGCACTGTATCATTTAAACAAACAGCAGAGAAAGACTATTTTAAAATCGGCAAATCATCGTATGATTAAAATTACAATTACTCTCACATCAGCCCAAAAGAAAAAATTAATAAAACATAGGCACATACTAAGAAGATTGTGTGATAAAAACTGTCGTTCCTGGAAAAGTAAAAAACGTTTGATTGTACAGAAAGGTGAGGGTTTTCTCACGGCCTTGCTGGCCCCTGTATTATCAACTGTTTTATCAGTTCTTTTACCTTCTCGTTCTGATAACTAATAATAATAATGGAACACGCCAGGAAAATGGTTCTTGTATCGCAAGATAGTATTGGTAAACTTTTTGGAACAAGTGAAACTGGGAATTTACAAAATGGTAATAAAAAAAATATGACAACAGTAAAAATATTGAAACAACTCAAACACCTGGCAGCCATTTGACAAGATTGGATTCTGAAATGAGTGAAATTTTGAATTCGAATGAATTTGACGAACGTACAAAGTGGACAAAATATCAACAAACTTTACAACGGTATTTGACTTATTTGGAAAATTTAAGAAATAGTGTTAACACCGTTGAGTCAAAAATTCAACAAGAAACGTTAACCGGTGTAAGTATTGATACAATAACATCATCTGTACCCGTTACGTACAGGCGTAAGGCTGAGTTGTTGATGCAGTACTTAAAAACCCAGGCATATACTCACGCATTACATGGAACAATAAAGGAATAGTTTCTATAGACAATAAAGTACTCGATGGTTCAAATATTATAGATCTTATAAATGATGTTGTTCGTAGTAGAAAAGGTGTAAAAGCCATTGGTAGAGATCATTTTTCATGGTTTTTACGAGACATTGGAATGCCACTAGAATTTATTGGAAATATGAGTTTGTATAAGGAAGCACAAAATTTTAATAATAGATCATCTTCATCACCTCATGTGAGTTTTTCAGATTCGCGTTTACATACATCTTCTGCATACATACATAACTCTACGCCATTGCCTAGAAACCTCATAAGCAATGCATCTCTTGAAAGCGAAGCAGATGACGAGAATACTGTTATAAATAGAGAGGTTACTAGTGATGGGGATAGTTCATTTCTAATGACTAGAAGGAGAACTAGACATAAAAATAAAAAATATCCAAATCAAAAAGGTGGATGGTTAACTTTATCTTTTAATAAAAAAAAAAAAAATCAAAAATCAAAAATCAAAAATAAAACATAAAAAATAAATCAAAAATAAAAAAATAAAAAAAAAAAAGAAAATGGCTGATGACGAAAATGGAGAACTTTGTAAAATCTACTATGAACCGTCGAACGAGGTCGGATTTGCAGGTGCACGACGTATTGTACATAAAATAAGAAACAAGGTCGACAAAAATAAAATTTATAAATGGTTACGTGCTCAAGATGCTTATACATTACATAAACCAGTACATCGAAAATTTCAAAGACTTCATTATAGAGTCAATGAAATCGACTCTGTGTGGGAAGGTGATCTTATAGAACTTTGTTCACTGAAATCATATAATGATAAATTTTCATACATACTCGTTGTTATTGACATTTTAAGTAAATACGTATGGGTGGAGCCGTTAAAAGATAAGTCATGCTCACAAGTTACTAAGGCATTCAAAAACATACTTTCTAGAAGTAGTGGACGAGTTCCTCGGTTATTTCAAACTGATAAAGGAAAAGAATTCACAGGTACAGTTATGCAGCAGTTTTTAAAATCGCAAAATATTCTTCACCGCGTGACCCGTAACCCCGATATTAAGGCGGCGATTGTTGAAAGATTTAATCGTACACTCAAAGAAAAAATGTGGCGATATTTTACATACAAAAATTCAAGACGTTACATAGATGTTTTACAAGATCTTGTTACAGGATACAACAATGCTTATCATTCTACTATAAAGATGGCGCCGTCATGTGTGACAGTTTTTAATGCCTCTACAGCCAAGAAAAATATGGATTCTCGTTACAAAACAATCGAGAGAAAGGCTAAATACGTTGTAGGTAATCTAGTTCGTATCAGTCGAACGAAAGGAACCTTTGAGAAAGGTTATATGGCTAATTGGTCCGAAGAAATTTTTAAAATAATCCGTGTTTTAAAACATAGAAAACCACCTGTTTATGAAATAGAAGACTTGAACGGTGAAACTGTAGATGGTATATTTTATGAAGAAGAACTATCAGTCATTGATAAAAATATATCGGATGCAAGTTATAAAATTGATAAGATTCTAAAAACGAGTGGAACTGCTTCGAGAAAAAAATATTTTGTAAGTTGGGTGGGATACCCGAGTACATTTAATTCCTGGATACTGGCTTCAAACGTGCAAAATATCTAAAAAATGAAAAATCAATTTTATATGATTCTACCGAGTAACAGTAGCATGAACACATTTCCCGATAATACTACTGCATGTTATACAACCAAACTACCTCTAGAAGTTAATTTACATGGTAATTGGGAAGTGGGTATAACAGAAATTCATTTTCCTCGTTCATTTCTACATATCCGTGAAGAAGAAAGAGACATTGCAGCTACGTATAATTTATCACCAATATTTAGAGATACACATAAAGCCACAAATAATGACATTATTGTGAAAAAATGTAAAATTCCTTATGGGATATACATAAACATTGTGGAATTTCTACAAGTACTAAACATTGCAATAGATGGTATTCATATTGTTTTTAGATTTTCAGTAGAACATAATAATACTTTTGTATTTGCCGAGAGAACGTGCACATCTGAAACATGTAGATATGAACATTCGTTAAAAATAAGCCGAGGCATTTTAGATATTCTAGGTTTTGTCGATGTGGAAAGTTATTTAAATGTAGATTCCAATCCGGCTGTAGCTACTCGCCCTGCAAATGTTTTAAATGCTATGCCACGTCAACTATTTATTTATTCGGATATTTGTGAACCTTGTATAGTTGGAGATGTACACTCACCTCTATTACGCATAGCACCTGTAAATTACAAAGATTACGTTTTTGGTTCCAATCAGCATCACACTTTTACACCTGTGAGCTACGTCCCCGTTATAAGAAATAGTTTTAGAACTGTTGTAATAGATATAAGAGATCACCTTGGTCGTGTTGTACCATTCGAGTGTGGAACTTCAACAGTGACGCTTCATTTTAGACGGGCTCATTAAAGTATCAATAAAAATAAAATAAAAATTAAAAATTAAAAAATGAGTCACTACATAGAATATTACGATGCGCAGGTTGGAAATGGAGGCATTGAACAAGTTTACGCAGGGTCTCCATTTCAGAGATGGCACGGTGGGATAGGTAGATTTCTCGGTGGTCTTTTTCGTAAGGCACTCCCTTTTTTAAAACGTGGAGCGCGAGCAGTGGGTAAAGAAGCTCTCCGAGCTGGTATGAATATTATTGATGATGTTAGTTCTCATCAAATTCCTTTTAAAGAGTCATTACGAAGTCGAGTTCATGAGTCTGGTAATAAGCTGAAACGCAAAGCTGAAGAGAAAATGGAAAGTCTTATGAAGGGATCTGGCTATAAAAGACAGGCACGCAAGCGTAAGAATCAGTCAAAAACCAAACGTCGTAAGAGGCTAACGTCTAGAGTGCATGAGCGCGTAAATCGAAAAATAAAAAAATCGAAGAAAATAAAATCAAAGAAAAATAAAAAGAAACGCTCAGTTAGCGATATTTTCGGACCGGCATAATATCAAAAATGGCTTTTTTACACACTCACTCGTGTGAGTGTACAAAGTCCGAATTGGATTTATTCACACTACCACCGACACAAACATCCATAGAATCTACTCAATGGATTGAATACAAATCTGGAAATTCTGAGGATTACATTGATTTAGCATACACAATGATTAGTGTTCGTCTACGACTTGAGAAAAATGGTGAAGAAATAGAAGACGATACTTTAGTTGCTCCAGTAAACAATTTTTTACACAGTTTATTTAACCAAGTCGACGTATTTTTCAATCAAAAAGCAGTATCTCCTCCAAGTAATGCTTATGCGTATCGCGCATATATTGAGACATTATTAAATTACAGCAATGAGGCTAAAAAATCACATTTAACTTCATCTTTATGGTACGAAGACATACCCGGGCAGATGAACGCACCTTTGATGAAAGTAACCGCAACTTCTCCAAATTTATCCGCTAATATGGGAGCTAAAAAACGTAATAGCTTTATAAAAGGAGGGAAAACTCTGGATTTGCTAGGCCATCTACATTGTGATGTTTTTAATCAAGAAAAATTTCTGCTTAACGGTGTAGAAATGAGAGTCAGGCTTATTCGTTCAAAAGATGTGTTCTGCCTAATCGATTATGAAAATGAGAATGTAAAGGTACGCCTTTTAGAAGCATCATTAAGGGTACGACGAGCTAAGATTAACCCAGGAGTTCTCCTAGCTCATTCTAAAGCACTTACGAGAGGGACCGCTAAATACCCTTTAACGCGTGTAGAAGTTAAATCATTTACACTACACACTAACTCGAGTGGTGAAACGCTAGATAATATAATTTTGGGACAGTTACCTAAACGAATTATAATTGGTTTTGTATCGAATAAGGCTTTTAACGGAGATAAAAAAGAGAATCCATTTAATTTTCAACATTTTGACCTTACTTACCTTGCATTAACTGTCGATGGTATGCAAGTTCCCAGTAAACCCATTCAACCTGAATACCCGACTACGTATTCGGATGGATTCCAGACTTTATTTAGTGGAACAGGTATTCATTTTGCAAACGAAGGAAACAATATTTCAAGAGAATCATACCCACATGGTTATTGCCTATATGCTTTTGATTTAACACCTGATCTTTCGGCAAATAGTAATGCACATTGGGATTTGGTAAAAACTGGCTCTGTATATTTAGAATTACGATTTGGTAAAGTTTTATCACACTCTGTTAATTGTGTTGTTTATACAGAATATGATAACGTGCTCGAAATAGGCTCATCACGTCAAATTATTATGGATTTTTCAGCTTAAATATTTTTGAAAGTTACGTGATTCATAGTTTAAGCTATTTTTCATATTATCAAATTACTGTTAATTACCTTCAAAAAAAAAAACGTTAGAAAGTTCTGAGTCTATCCTATAAAATGAAAATATCTCGAGCCCATGCAGTGTAGTACGCATTCAGCTTTCAACGTATTCACCTCGTTCGAAGAACCCACTCACGAAAATGGATTATATTATCGAGGTTCTAGGCTTCCGCGACAGTCATAATAAGTTCGTCCTAAAGAAAGTAGCGGTCGTAGCTCTAGGAAAAGAGTACATAGCACACTGGATAGCGGCAGCGCCTCATTCATTCTCTGACTTACCAATTAAAATTCAAGTCTACAATAATTGGCTCACTGGTAATCATCACGGTATAGAATGGTTTGATGGAGACTTACCTCATCGACAGCTTCATGCAAATTTACGTGAGCTAACACGTTCAGCAAGACAAATTTTTGTAAAAGGTGCACAAGAAAGCGCGCTCATTCAGAGTATTACTACACGATATGTTGAAAACTTGGAAAATTATAACTGCCCTCCATTGCATCAATTAAATAAAAGCGACATTTTTTGTTGTTTTCACGGTGCTCAATGTACAGAAGCATTTATGTGCGCATTAAATAATGCAGTAAGAATAAAAACCTGGATTAATAAAAACATCACTCTCATGACAACATTGAATAGTAATCATTATAGACATCACTACGAGAATACAGGGGCAACATCTGTTTACAGAACAGTTGTCGACTGTGCATCGTACAGTACATATGCAGAGCCTGATTCTGATGAGCCTCAGGATTTATCTAATAAACCCACAAAGCCAAGCAGAAAAATAAAGACCAGACCTCCTACACCTCACAACAAAGCAGGCGAGCACATATACGAGAACATCGACGAAAGTACATATTATATTCCAAGAACCATCAAATCACCGTATAAACAACAAAATGAACACCATTCAAATACGGGCTGCTCTTCAGCTATTAAAAGTACAATCACCAGGTGTATTTCCAGCGGACAAGATTCCGAAGGTATTGACGAGACCGACGAGCTGCGTATTTAACACAGATATACACACACAACCAGGATCGCATTGGGTCGCTATGTTCATAGACAAACGAGGACGAGGAGTTTTTTTCGACAGCTACGGTATGCCACCAGTGGTTCCTCAACATTTAAAATCTTTACAACGAAATACTATCTCATACAGATGGAATACACAACAATTACAAAGTTTAAATTCTAAAGTATGTGGACAGTTTTGTATAATGTTTTTAGATTATATGAAAAGAGGATATTCGCTAGAAAAATTTTGTAAATTATTTACATCAAACTATTCAAGAAACGACAGAATTCCAGATCGTTTTTATAAGCGCATTCGCGGCATATCATGTAGAAAAAATTGTAAAAATAAATTTAATTCTCATATAGGTAACGGCTGTAGAAAAAATAAACAACTTTATGTGCAATCATGTAAATCAAAATTATGTTGTTCTTAACTATATGTAATATTTAAATTTTCAATAAAACAAATAATTTAAATGTATTTTCTCGAAGTATATATTTCTTTTAGCTGAACCTCACATCCACGCTAATGACCCACACTAATTACCCATGACGCCCGCTCGCCACCCACCGATCGCTCACCTACCGCTCGCCTCATGCAACCACCCCCCGACCACTCACTACCCTTCGATCACTCACCACCCACTCACCACCCACCACCCCCTCGCCCCATGCAACCTGTCACAGCCCGCTTACCAACCACCCTATCGCTCACCAGCCACCACCCGCTCGCCCAATGTAATCTCTCACCACCCGACCGCTCACCATCCACCACCCGCTCGCACCATGCAACATCTCACAACCCGCTCACCACCCACCCGGCCGCTCACCACCCACCGACCGCTCGCCACATTGCAACCTCTCACCGCCCCAGCTCACCGAGGAACCGTCACTAATTACCCCCACTAATTACCCCTGGCGACGCTCATTAGGGACCGCGCCCGACCACCGCCGAAACCCGACGAAACGACGCGAAGGATTTCCTATATTCCCCCAAGCGCCATCTTGGAAACGGCCGCCATTTTTTCCTATATTCCCCCATATACTACTATTGCCATTTGGAACAAAGATTTGCATTTCTTTGAAACATTGCAGTCTTGCAGTCAATGGTACACGTGTCAAGTTATTTTTGTTTCTACAAACGCAACAGGCTGTATGAGAAATCATAGTTCTTTTGACGGGCAACTCGGTGGAAAGTTTTTTTTCTACAGGTGGTTTTAATACTACCTCAAAAACGCTCCCTGAACACTGAGGGCTGGGTATTTCCAAGCTTGACTGAGAACTCATTGGCTGACTTTGATCACTGGTTGAAGGTTCTACTTTTCGTGTGTAACATTATCTACATTTAACTGCTCACAAACGGCTTCGACTTCACTAGCTGAATTAATGATCTTAATCGGAGCTGATATTTTACTGAGATTTCGCTTGAAGCAGTTGCATTATTGGTCAGTTGCATCAAATTCATCCATGTTTGATGTAAAAACTAAAATGGAAAATATTTAAGATATATTTTGGGATCATGGGTGTAATTACAAAAAGCCGCTGCTAACTGAATTAGCAGAATGCTTTCTCAAAGAGTATCTTCAATATTTTTATGACATTTTTTTATTACACATTTAAATTAAAAATCGCAGTTTAAAGTTGAAACAGTATTATAATCCGCGTTTCATTTAATAGTTTCAAAATACATAAATGAAGAGCGAATTAAGCGTATTGCAAAAATATGCCGAAAAAGTTATATACAATTCATAAAACTATTATATTTTTCGAAAAAGTTGATACTTTTTCAAATTCTCAATTATAAGTCAAAAATTGATAGTAAGTAGTTTTGAAATGCATAATTTAGAAGGAAACAGAATGTACGTTGAGAATGTGAATCTACATTTGACATGTAAAGTCGAAAAAGTTATTTATAATTCATAAAATTATTTTATTTTTTTTAAAAATTACTACTTTTTCAAATCCGCATTCTTAAGTCAAAAATAAATCGTGAGTAGTTTTAAAAGACATAATTTAGAAGGAAATCGAATATAATTCAATAATATTGATCTCTATTTGGCATATCTTTAAAAAAAATTATAAAAAAAATTATTTTTGAAAAAAAAAGTTTACAAAATTGTTATTTTTTTTAAATAATACCTTAAAGTCATTCGTTTGACTCCACAATTTAATCAGTTCTAAGTTAAGACATGTCGAAAGTGCATGCGAAAATTCAG
Source organism: Torymus aiolomorphi (assembly GCA_036365515.1). NCBI lineage: Eukaryota > Metazoa > Arthropoda > Insecta > Hymenoptera > Torymidae > Torymus > Torymus aiolomorphi. The sequence continues at coordinate 148,519,966 of CM070873.1, forward strand.
CTAATTCCGTCCATTCGTTCAAGAGTTATGCCGGGACAAAATTTGGTTTCATACATACATACATTTATTAAAAACCTATCATTCTGACTCAGGAACCTCAAAAACACCGTAATTCATCAAAATCCATGATTCAAAAATTTTCGCCGTTACAAAGCTTTTTCTTTCAGAAAGCAAAAATATCGGTGATTTTTAAACAGTTACTTGCGTAATAATCAATCTTTTTTAAAGTCATTAAGCCATTATGTAATTATCACAAAATTAATGAATTTGATTATTATTTCATATTAAAATGATTTTTTTCACCAAGAAATATAATGCACTTAAAACTATTTTGATAATAATTAATGAATGGTAAAAAATTAAATATTTCTTGAAATGTGGACTGTATTCTGTTTTGCTTGCTCCTAGAGAAAGCTTTATAATAGTAAAATTCTAAGTTTCGTTAAATCGCTCTAGAAACATGATTAGAGGTGTTAGAAGTTTGTATCACATGATTTTAGAAAATGTGTGTGTGTGTGTGTGTGTGTGTGTGTGTGTGTGTGTGTGTGTGTGTGTGTGTGTGTGTGTGGCTGTGGGTGTGGGTGTGGGTGTGGGCCTCTTTATCACCGGATCTACGCGGTCGATTTTAACCGGACAGGGCTCATTCTTTTTGTTTTTTTATTCCGAATTCGGGAAGAAAATAATTTTTTATGATTCACTGATTCGTTTTTGTTTTATGTCGAATTTTTGATTTTCAAAAAATTTATTTTTGAATTTTTTTAGTGTTTAGATTAAAATTGTTGAGTCTAATATGTAGCATTCGAAAGAGCATGAAAAAACCTATATTTAAAAAAAATTCTCTAGCTATCACGGTTCTTTTGTTATTAACAAAAACGTTTTTTTTTTTTAAAGTTTATAACTCCCAAACTGAACGGTCAATTTTTTTGAGAAAAATCATGATAATGCAGAATATAAATAACTATAACCTGTGAAATTTTGAATCGATTCTTTTGGTTAGCTTTTGAGAAAAAAATTGAAAAATAAAAAAAATGAGTTTTGTATGTACAACGATTACGGGAGTAAAATTGACTTAATCGCTTCAAAATTTCTTGTAGATGTAGATTTTGGATAGTTCTCGGTCGAGTTCGTTTGGCAAAATGATTGGACCATAAATTTCGGAGATATTTGAGGTTAAAATTTTTTTAACCCTTTTTTCAAATCGTAATTTCTCGAGAACGGCTCTATGTATCTGAGTCAGATGGGAAGCATTCGAATGAGAATTAAAATACCCATATTTTCCAAAAAAAATAATTTTTCTAGCTATCACGGTTCTTTTGTTATTAATAAAAACGTAAACATTGAAAAATGAAAAAAATTAGTTTTGTATGTCCAACGATTACTGGAGTAAAATTGAATTAATTGCTTCAAAATTCCTTGCAGAGGTAGATTTTGAATAGTTTTCGGCTGAGTTCTTTGCGCAAAATGATTGGTCCATAAATTTCAGAAATATTTGAGGTTAAGATTTAAAAATTTTTTTTTTTTTCGAGACGGTGGCTCGTACGTTCCACAATATTAATTTAGGATGGAGTGAATAGGTCGATCAACGAGGAACTATGAGTATAATAAAACTTTGTTTATTAGGCCGACGTTTCGGTACTGAATTATGTACCTTCTTCAGGGCTAAATAGGTAAAATACATAATAAGTACATATATACAAATTTTTTTTATATAAGAACCAATAATGTTTTTTGACAGTGTACTGACCTAATGATTAAAAAAGGGTTTACACCATGATTCGTAGATCACGACAGGTGACGTCGAGCATGATTCGGTACAGCACATAGTGCATCGTCAAGACACGGATTTTTATTCAACTAGAACAATTGAATTTGAAAAATTTTTGAATTTAAGTAAACGAATTAAAAATTTATTTATTTAAATGAAATAATAAACAGCTAAATCTCTTACCCAACCTGTGTTCTGGAGTCCCATAATTTCGACAATGAGAGAAAAGCGAATTTCCCGGGGTTTATATACCCACGGGGGGGACGTTAATAACGCTATTATAAAAGTGCTTGTTGGTTGTGTCAACCAACATGTATATTTATAAAAAATCCGTTGACACAACCAACAAGCACTTTTATAATAACGATATTAATAATAAACGCGGGTAGTCATACACTCAGAATCGGGCCGAGCCCGCCCCTCCAGTACGCTACCAGCTAGCTCGCTCCCTCTCCTCCCACTCTCGAATTACAAATTTGAATTTGCGTTATTAACATCACCCCCGCGGGTATATAAACCCCGGGAAATTCGCTTTTCTCTCATTGTAGAAAATATGGGACTCCAGAGCACATGTTGGGTAAGAGATTTAGCTGTTTATTATTTCATTTAAATAAATAAATTTTTAATTCGTTAACTTAAATTCAAAAATTTTTCAAATTCAATTGTTTTAGTTGAACAAAAATCCGTGTCTTGACGATGCACTACGTGCCGTACCGAATCATGCTCGACATCACCTGTCGTGATCTACGAATCATGGTGTAAACCTTTTTTTAATCATTAGGTCAGTACACTGTCAAAAAACGTTATTGGTGCTTATATAAAAAAATTTGTATATATGTATTTATTATGTATTTTCCCTATTTAGCCCTGAAGAAGGTACTTACTTCAGTACCGAAACGTCGGCCTAATAAACAAAGTTTTATTATACTCATGTTTCCTCGTTGATCAACCTATTCACTCCATCCTAAATTAAAATTTTTTTCCAAATCGTAATTTCTCGAGAACGGCTTGATGAATCACCTACAGATTTATAGACAATTTTGTGTGTGATATAGATATTATGTATGTGAATTTTTATCAAGATCGTACGATTACTTTTTGAGATATTTGATATTCAAAATTTTCGTATTTTACAAAGTTATTTTCGTTGTTGCATAATAACTAGAGAAATTGTTATAATTTCTTTGAAATTTGGTGATGTAGAGTATATATGTTATGTATTATACAGGGGGGGGTGTTCAAAAAGTTCCGGAACGGTTAAATAACTCGTCAGAAAAGCATTTTCGCTGAAAACACTAAATGGGGAAAATCTAGCATTTTGAAAAAGCTGTCTGGTAGAATTGCCGTTTTTTGGGCTACTACAATTTTGGGCCTTTTGAGTCCCAAGTTAAATTCTTTAAATGGGGACCCCTATTTTTTCCTCCGAATTCGTTTTCAGCAGCAAATTTTACGTTCAGATAGGTATTTTTTGTGGCATCCTGGGCCAGTTTTTGGACCTTTTGGGCCCAATGTATGTTTTTTCCTATAAAAATGTGTTATTTTACCTGGGTAGTGGTTTTACAGCATATTCTCATATTTTATTCAAAAACAAGTTTTAGGGCCTTATGGGACTAATATCGATTTTTTCTCCGGTAATAAGTGGTTTAGAGGGTATTCCTACTTCATAATTTGAAATATCGATGTTTGAGACCCAAAACCTGATTTGGACCTTACCAGCCTAATATCTAATTTTTTAAGTGGTAAGTAGCTATAGGAAGCAGCAATAGGTCCTAGTGGTGCTTATTGGGTCATGCTGGCGGTAAAATTTTGGGCCCAATGTATGTTTTTTCCTCTAAAAATGTGTTATTTTAAATGGATAGTGATTTTACATCATATTCTTAGATTCTAGTCAGAGACATTGAGATTGAAGTCTCAAAACATGTTTTGTGCCTTACGGACCCAATATTTCTTTTTTCTACACAAGTTTGTCATTTTGAGTGATAATTGATTTTGGATCCTATTGTTGCTTCCTATATCTACTTACCACTAAAAAAAACAGATATTAGGTTGATCAGGTCCAAATCAGGTTTTGGGTCTCAAACTTTGATATTTCGAATTATGAAGTGAGAAGACCCCCTAAACCACTTATTACCGGAGAAAAAATCAATATTAGTCCCATAAGGCCCAAAAAAATGTTTTTGAATAAAATATGAGAATATGCTGTAAAACCATTACCCACGAAAATAACACATTTTTATAGGAAAAAACATACATTGGGCTCAAAAGGCCCAAAAACTGGCCCAGGATGCCATAAAAAATACCTATCTAAAAGTAAAATTTGCTGCTGAAAACGAATTTGGAAGAAAAAATAAGAGTTTCCATTTAAAAAATTTAACTTGGGACTCACAAGGCCCAAAATTGTAGTAGGTCCAAAAAAATGGCAATTCCACCAGGTAGCTTTTCAAAATCCTAAATTTTCCCTATTTAGTGTTTTCAGCGAAAATGCTTTCCTGACGAGTTATTTAGCCGTTCCAGAACTTTTTGAACACCCTGTATATGTTCTTAAGGTAAAAAATTCGTTTATGAATTTCAGAGATATTTGAGATTAAAACTATTTTAACACTCTGTTCAAATCGTATTTTCTCGTGAACGGCTGTATATATACTAGAAAATGGAAATGACGCGTGCTCGCGTGCGTGTTGTTTACTTGCTTTTATTTTTTATTAAAGTTAATTTATAGCGTGCTTTTCTCAATGTATCTTTTTTCGCAGTTTTTTTCCAGCAGTTGGTACTAGCTATTTTTTTTTTTTGTTTTTTGTGGCCAATGAATTTTTTTTTTATTTTGCTATTTGATTTCGCACTAATCTACAGACGATGTGGAAATGCGACGCAGAGAAAAGTAAATAGAAAAAGAGCGCTAGTAACTGCGACCACAAAAAATAAATACCGACTAGATCAGGTTCCATGGACAATCTGGAAGAAGTTGAAGCTGTCAAGATGTGCGTATCAGGAAGCCCTTCACTCAAGGTTATCCACTGTGACGCCGTTGTTGAGTTTGTCAAAATTGCAGTTCCCAATTTGGTACTATTTTCTCATAAGTCTCCTGCCTTATGATGGGTATATTAATGGTCATATTGATAGTCTCATAACTTACAATCGATACTGAAGAACCGTACTGGGAAAAAAAATTTGTTTTAGTGAATAATGGTTGTTATTTTAGATTTTAATACCCTGACTCGTGTAGAAAAGAAAAAGGAAAATCAAAAATTTTCTATGAACATGGTCTCTTTTGCCGGGAAAGGAAAACAATAATAGAAACTTTTTGGATGCAATATGAAAAGTAATTATATTAAATAAGAAAAAAATAAAGAATTAGATTAATAATAATATGTTTCAAAACATCCTGCTTAGAATACATTATTATACGGTCACCTATGGGTTGTACCATAACCATAAACTGTGTTACCTCTACACATGACTGATTGCTAGTATAAATGGAAACACAGCTGTCATCACAATAGTAAATACTATGATTTCTAATTTCTTTATACGGCATTTCTCAATTGATTTTTTTACTTTTTGCACTCTAAAGTAGATTTGAAAGTAAAGATTTAGTATATCATATTTAATAAAGTACATTCATTTAATAAGTTTGTGAAAGTGTTTAATAGAAGTAGTGTACAATGAGTGTTTTGTTGAAGTTTCAAATTAGCATGACAAAGAGACTGTATTTTCAAGCACTCTCTCTATGAATAGAAATATATATTTACGTATTTCAAGATTCAGTTTAATTTATAATCATCAAATCTACAGTTACATCTCCCTTTATAGGGTATAAATTGGTTCAGACATATGAGGTACGTCTTGAACTTAACTACTCTGTACTCTGTACTCTGGTTGAAATAAATAAATAAATTAATTTTTGAATGACTCACTTTTCTGTCATCTCCTCAAAGGTCTTCTTTATAGTAATATAATCCATCATCAAAATTCTGTGTCATTTTTACTTCTGTAGTCCAATCTTCAATGTGATCATTTCCTTCTTGTTTTGTAATTCTTAAAAAAAAGACTGTGTAACCATGAGCATAATTTATCATTGTGATTGATTTTCTAATGGTCCTTGGGGGGGGGGGGCTTTTTTCATCATGATTAGTTGCGTGTTGATCTTGCACTTTTAAACTTTACCTCGTGGTACACTTGAGGTTACAGATACAGATACTCCACAAATCTTTGTGTAATTCTTCCATTGTAATTTTTTTACTATGCTGCAGAGAAACAACTGTACGAACTCTGATAGGAATGCAGGAGGTACGGATCCATGACTTATTTACAAGGTACTTACATGTTGGAGTAAGGGCGAGCACACCACAATTCACTGCTTTGTCTTAGTTCAACTATCTTCTTAATTAATTTGTGTGCAAGAATTAGAGTACTTATATATTCATCAGTTTTGATCAGTTGCATATCGAATTTGGAGGCTGAGCAGCAAACAGCAGTAAAATACTGCACAAATTGTAGTCAAAACAATTTTTTGGTAGTCAACAACGGCTATAAAACTGATTTCTTGTCTCTGTTGTCCTTGTCACTGTTTCACAAGTAACTTTGGCATCTGGATCTTGTTTGTCGTTAGCCTACAATAGAGCATTACTAATCTGGTTACGCATGTAGTGTAGCCTCTCCCTTTGTGCTAAATAATCTTTGATCTTTCTCTTCCAAAGTATCACGGTATTTTAAACCAAGAGCCATGAGAGCAGACTTCAATCTATCTAAACCAAGAGAAACTAATTCTTCCCTAGATGAGAAAACACACAAATCTAAGTGAGCTCCAACATTGATTAAAACACTGCCTGTTTCTTTAGACCAACCGGGAAAGGTCCTGGTTTCTATAGAACGCTGCTTTCCATAAACTGATCAAGCAGCATTTTCAGCCGATGCTCCTAGTTTATGGTTTTCCGACGGCTCGATTTTTTGTGCAACTTCTCCTTGACAATCGCGTCGGAGAGACGTTCGAGTTCCTAGTGTAGACGGCGCTGCTGTTTCAGGAGGGGTCTCCATCGCGAACGATAGTCAGCAGGACGGACGGGTGTTGATGCACTATTTATTTACGTTTGGGGTTAGGATATACGGCAGTCCGCCACGCGATGTATCTAACTCGACGACGTGCGCGCAGCTGTGCTGCTGCAGCACATGCGCTTGGGCGTACATGCACACGGACAAGGCCAACACTGTCGCCGGGTCGCAGCCATTGCCATCGCTCTGCGGCGATGATACACATTACTCATATGATAATAGGTAATAATCTATTTTTTTTGCAATTTATTAAAATCAAGAGAACATTGCTCTAAGTTTCACAATAATATACCCTTCTGCAAAGTTTCAAGTCAAAATATTAATTCGTTTTTGCGCAAACTTTGAACAAAATTTTGACATAACGCTTCGTCCACCTCGAAATTCTGTTCAAAGTTTATGCAAAAAAGAATTGTTATTTTGCTTCAAATTTGGCAGGAAGGTAGAATATTGTGAAACTTAAAGCAATATTCTCTTGATTTTGCATAATTCGGTGTATTTTATTTTGTATTAGCTTCAAACCGCCGAATCGACTCGGTCGGTAAAAATTGAGTATGGCACCCCCTCATTATCGTAATTATTATAGATTTTAGTTGAATTATTCTTGGAATTAATTGAATTGAATTTCCAGAATTAAAACCATTAATGGCCGAATCCATCTCAAATCAGACAGCCCGCTTATGCCTATTTCACCTATCATGTTGAAATAAAAATATTTATGTTCTACTCGAAAAAATATTTTACACGTGTTTTTTTATTTTTTTGTTTCATCAAAATTTCATGCGTTCAGCGATACCGAAAAATTCCGAGAAAATTCTTTCATTGAGAAAAAAAATTTTCAATGTGATTTTCAGACTGCTATTGTTTCAGCAGTTTTTCAAGCTTTTAAACGTGTAACACATAATTTCACTCAGTTTTGAGCCCTCTTTAACGGCCTTAATGTCATTTTCAAAAAAAAATAAAAAATCCACGAGCTATGCACTTTTTACTGAAAAATTCATTTTTTAGAGAAGTGCCTTTTTCTCGAAAACCCCATGTTTTTTTTGCACAATTTTTGTTGTCGTGATAGAGGACGGTAATGCCTAGCTAGACGTATTTGTGAGATTCGGTACTTTTTTCCTGGGATAGCGATCACTAATGAGATAACACACAAACAAATTTTTCACGCTTAACGCTTATATATAGTCAATGATATTAGAGTCAATGTAAAGGTATTTATCTTTGTGCGTATGTAATATACATGTACGTGCGCCTACTTATAGGAGTATATGTACTAGTACATTTGTCCGCTAGATGGATATGGTTTGACTTAACATTTACAAAGAAAAGTTCGGTTTCTGCTATATATCACACATCTCGTCTTATTTAAAACCATCATCTTTTGGAAAATTATTACATATTTACACCTTATCAACTCAACTACGATGTCTCAATATTACTCAACAGAGAGAATCAAATGTGCAGACTTTTTAGACAAACACAAACAAATTATTTACAAATCTAGTTCCGTACGTTTAAAACAACTTGAGAATCTTGCTCATCCATTGAAGCACCTCTATCCTCATTTACCTTTGACACCTTCTACATATCTGTGTCAACATTGTTACAATCGTGCTTTAGAATTGGTGAGTAGTACTGACAATGAATTTATAACGGATAATGAAGTTACCGATAACGTAGTTGATAGAGATGAAGATTTTTTACCAAGTACTCCAGAACGCATTGAAGAATTTAATAATGAAATAAGTACATCTTTCTTAGGTTCTGTATCGCCTCTTAAAAGAAAAAATCTTATACATGAAAAATCAATTGAAAATTACGTAACAAAGAAGAAGAAAAAAAAATACTTTCAACATTGTCTAATACCCTTGATGTGAAGTTGAACAATGTTTATGACGTTTCTATAACAGCAAATGAATCAACTGTATGCCATTGTACAGAATGGATACAAAATCTTGGTCTAGCCTTGCAAAAGTGTTGTACGGTATCAGAAAAAATAAAAATTCTGACTTTGCTACCTTCATCCTTTACAAAACATGAAATTTTATCTTTATTTCCAGAAATAACAATGTATATGATCAACAAATCGAGAAATCTTGTTAAAGAAAAAGGAATTTATTCAGAACCAGATGCATATTCAGGCCATCCGATTGATGAAAACATGGAAAAAATTGTTATGGAATATTATTTAAATGATGATTTTAATTGTTCAAGACAAAGTCCTAATAAATGTGACGTTGTTACAATTAAAGTTAACAATAAAAAGAGAAAAAAGTTAAGCGTTTTCTTACTCGAAGTTTAAAAGAGACGTATAAAGTATTTAAAAATGATTATCCAGAATTGAGAATTGGAAAATCGAAATTTTATAGTTTGCGACCAAAGTATGTCTTACTTAGCCCCATCAAAGAAGTTTGTCTCTGTATCTATTGCGCAAATTATGATTTATTTCTTACGAGCTTAATTAATTTTAGAGGGAGTAACGTCACAGAGTTGGATGAAAGTCGGTCACAAATAATAAATGCAACAATGTGTTCTGAGCCATCTGATTTATGTTATTTACAAGAATGTAAACTATGTCCAGGGATTAAGGGAATTACGTTTCATGTTTTAAAACTGCAAGATGTAGAAGGCACAGAAGAAATTACATATGCTTTGTGGGATAATGGAAACCTGATTAAAAGACACTATCAATTTCTGCTTTTAAAGATGAACTTTCGGTTTGGACCATGAGGGTTAGTACTCACATGTATGTAAAAAATATACAACGCAAAGCTATAAAAACAGAAAGAGAAAGTGCTAAAAAAGACTCACATCATTTAGTTCTTCAAATAGACTTCGCTGAAAACTGGGCTGTGATTCATAATAAAGCTGTTCAAGGAAATCATTGGGTTAATGATCAAATTTCTATTTTCACAGCAGTCTCTTATCAAGGGGATTCGACACAAAGTTTCGCAGTTATAAGTGATGACCGAAAACATGATTCAGCGTATGCTTTGCTAGCAGTACAAAAAATTATAAAATTCTTGAAAGAAAATTGTTGTGATTCAATTAAAAAAATTACCATCGTATCAGACGGCGCTGCGAGTCACTTTAAAAAACGCTTTCAATTAGATGAACTAAAACGAGCACCGTGTGATATAAAATGGTTGTTCTCTGCTACTGGGCACGGCAAAGGAGCTGTAGATGGTGTGGGTGGACTTATAAAGCATTATGCTACTTCGCATAATCTTCGAGAGCCCCTTGAAGAAGCTATTCAAAACGCAAATGATTTTGCAATACATGTTCAAAAATATACTGATGCTATTAAAATAATACATTTACAAGATGCTGAAATAGAACAATTCAGAAAAGAAAAAAAATATTGATTGGCTCCAACTCCAAAGTATCCTGGAATTCAAAAACCTCATATATGGGTTAAAAAAACATGTGACGATAAAATACATTGTTTGACAGCAAAGACCGCTGATCGTCCGCTTACTGAATTAAGAACAATGAAGCAGAAAAACAAAGGTAGTAAAATAGGTATACAAATGAAAAAAAGGTATAAAAATAAAAAATCAAAAAAACGCAAATAACAAATAAATACATAGTTATGTGTACCTGTATATTACATACACACAAAGACAAATACCTTTACATTGACTCTAATATCATTGACTATATATAAGCATTAGGCGTGAAAAATTTGTTTGTGTGTTATCTCATTAGTGATCGCTATCCCAGGGAAAAAGTACCGAATCTCACAAATACGTCTAGCTAGGCATTACCGTCCTCTATCACGACAACAAAAATTGTGCAAAAAAAACATGGGGTTTTCGAGAAAAAGGCACTTCCCTAAAAAATGAATTTTTCAGTAAAAAGTGCATAGCTCGTGGATTTTTTATTTTTTTTGAAAATGACATTAAGGCCGTTAAAGAGGGCTCAAAACTGAGTGAAATTGTGTGTTACACGTTTAAAAGCTCGAAAAACTGCTGAAACAATAGCAGTCTGAAAATCACATTGAAAATTTTTTTTCTCAATGAAAGAATTTTCTCGGAATTTTTCGGCATCGCTGAACGCATGAAATTTTGATGAAACAAAAAAATAAAAAAACACGTGTAAAATATTTTTTCGAGTAGAACATAAATATTTTTATTTCAACATGATAGGTGAAATAGGCATACGCGGGCTGTCTGATTTGAGATGGATTCGGCCTAATATACAATTTTTAAGAAATTGAAAATGTGTAATTTAAGAAATGGCCGAATCCATCTCACATCAGGTGGCCCGCGTATGCCTATGCCACCGATCATTTTAGGATAAAAGTATTTATGTTCTTCTCCAAAAATTATTTAACCCGTATATTTTAATTTTTTTGTTGTAACAAAATTTCATGCGTTCAGCAATGTCGCAAAATTCCGAGAAAATACTTACTTAGAAATAAATTTTTTCAATGTAATTTTCAAACAGCTACTGCTTCACCAGTTTTTTAAGCTTTTGAACGTGCAACACATAATTCCACTCAGGTTTGAGCCCTCTTTCATGGTCTGTATGTTATTTTCAAAAAAAATAAAAAATACCCGAGTTATGCACTTTTTACTGAAAAATGCGTTTTTCTCGAAAAAGCCTATTTTTTTTCTCAATTTTCTTTTCTCATGATAGAGGACGTAAGTAGCTATCTAGGCGTGTTTGTGAGATTCACGGGTTTTCTGCTAGGATAGCGATCACTAATGAGATAACACACAAAGAAATTTTTCACGCTAAGCGCTTATATCGACGCTCCCTACGAAAACTAGCACGATTCAGATTGCCATGAACACTAGTCCATTTCAGCGTTTGCCGCGAAGACTAGCACGCCCCATTGATTTGCGTTGAAGACTAGCCCGATCAGATTGATTGCGGCGAAGACTAGCACATTCCACTGCCTCTTATGTAAATTAACACGGTGATGCGAAGTGTTAGTTTTCGCGGCAAGCTTGCGAATCGTGTTACTTTTCGTCGCAAACTCGCGAATCGTGCTACTTTTCGTCGTAATCTTATGGATTGTACTATTATTCGGCGCAAACTCGTGAATGATGCTAGTTTTCACGGCAACCTCGCGAATTGTACTAGTATTCGCGGCAAAGTCGTGAGTTATGTTAGTTTTCGTTGCAGTTTTCTGAAATGTGCTAGTCTTCATGAGGAGGCCAAAAAAGGTGCTAGTTTTCGTAGGGAACGTCGATGTATAGTGATATAACAATGATATAACAGTTAATATAAAGATGTTTATCTTTGTGCGTAATATACAGGTATGCACATATCTATGTATTTTTTTTTATTTATGTCTTTTAGATTTTTTATTTTTATAACTACCTTTGTTTTTCGGCTTCATTATTCTTACTTCAGTAAGGGGACGATCAGCGGGCTTTACTGTCAAACAATGTACTTTATCATTGCACGTTTCTTTAATCCATAAATCTCTATATTTTTTAACTTGCTCTAAAAAATCGTTGCCATTTTGAATGAATTTTTCATGGGGCTCTCGAAGATTATGCGAAGTAGCATAATGCTTTATAAGTTCACCCACACCATCTACAGCTCCTTTACCGTGCCCAGTAGCAGTAGCATTTTATATCAAATGGTGCTCGTTTTAATTCATATAATTGAAAGCGATTTTTAAAGTGGCTAGTGGCGCCGTCTGATACAATGGTAATTTTTTTTATTGAATCACAACAATTGGCTTTCAAGTAGATTATAATTGTTCTTACTGCTATCAAAGCATACGCTGAATCATGTTTTCGGTCATCACTTGTGACTGCGAAACTATGTGTCGAATCCCCTTGATAAGAGATTGAAAATGACCATTGTATCAGACGATGCCGCTAGCCACTTTAAAAATCGCTTTTTCTTACTCGCCCACCCGAAAGTACGTACTTTCGGCCCGCATCTCCGGGCCGAAAGAGAAACTTTCGCATCCTATTTTAGACCAACCGCGCGCTCTGATTGGCTGCCGAAATTTCCTGACCCGCGGCGCTTGAGCGCCCGCGCGCATGTCTGACGAAAGATGTTTGTGCGGTGTGGAGGTTAGACACGTACGAAATAAACAGAGGAAAGTGCACAGATGACGACAAAAAAGAGTTAAATGAAATAAAAAGTGGTGTTGTTTGATCGTGGTCATTGTTTTTTCCTCTTGTTTCCTACACGTACTTTCGAGTCGTGTAGAAACAATTAAGTAAACGTACGGACGGAAGCGTTCGAAGAAATATGTTTGTGTGGTGTGAAGGTTAGACACGTACGAAATAGACAGAGGAAAGTACACTTGTGACGAGAAAAAAGAGTTAGTTGAAATAAAAAGTGGTGTTGTCTTTTTTTAATGAATGTGTTTCTGATGCCCGCCCCGACCAGCAAAACCTCGGCTTCGCCTCGGTCTTGCAAATGTCGGGCGGGCATCAAACCATCTCTGTAACAGCGAAAGTAGCAGACGGCCAAAAAACCAGCTCTCCACGCCGGGTCGAAAGAAAAAACGGTCGGTAATATCGACTGAGCTACCCAAAGCGGCCGACAGAGGCAGTACTATCGAGCGGGTCGAAAGAAAAACTAACACTCAAACGTCTCAAACACAGCTAGCAGACGACAACGCAATTTTATCAATTATTTAACAATTACAGAACGTACTTTCGGCCGGGGAGTAAGAAAAATAGTATACAATACTTGGACCGGAAATTGGATGCCCTGGCCGTGCGTCATGACGCCCTCGGCTTCGCCTCGGGCGTCATACCACGCACGGCCCGGAAATCCAATTTCCGGCCCACGTATCGTAATGTACTATTAATTATATGAATTAAAACGAGCACCATTTGATATAAAATGGTTGTTCTCTGCTACTGGGCACGGTAAAGGAGCTGGAGATGGTGTGGGTGGACTTATAAAGCATTATGCTACTTCGCATAATCTTCGAGAGCCCCATGAAAAATTCATTCATAATGCCAACGATTTTGTAGAGCACGTTCAAAAATATACAGATGCAATTAAACTAATACATTTACAAGACGTTGACGTAGAAGAGTTTCGAAAAGTAAAACATGTTGATTGGCTTGCTACTCCTAAGTATCCTGGAATTTGAAAAACTCATTTATGGATTAAAGAAACGTGCAATGATAAAGTACATTGTTTGACAGCAAAGACCGCTGATCGTCCCCTTATTGAAGTAATAATAACGAAGCCGAAAAACAAAGGTAGTTATAAAAATAAAAAATCTAAAAGACATAAATAAAAAAAAATACATACATATGAGCATATCTGTATATTACTTATATACGCACAAAGATAAACATCTTTATATTAACTGTCATGTCATTGTTATATCACTGTATATAAGCGCTAAGCGTGAAAAAATTTTTTGTGTGTTATCTCATTAGTGATCGCTATCCCAGCGGAAAACCCGTGAATCTCACAAACACGCCTAGATAGCTATTTACGTCCTCTATCATGAGAAAAGAAAATTGAGAAAAAAATAGGCTTTTTCGAGAAAAACGCATTTTTCTAAAAACTGCATTTTTCAGTAAAAAGTGCATGTCTCGGGTATTGCTTCCTCCTAGAGGAAGCTTTGTAATAGTAAAAAAAAAGTTTATGAGATAATGTGTTAGAAATGTTATTTAGCAAATTTGGAATCGAAATACACTATTTTTAGAAAATGTCCGTATGGATGTGTGTGTGTGTGTGTGTGTGTGTGTGTATGTATGTATGTCCGTATATGCTGATATCTCATGATCTACTCGACCGATTTTAACGGGATAGTGATCATTTTTTTAGATTTTGCTTCCATAATTGGGGTCAATATTCTATTTTTGTAAAATTTAATTTTCTTTTTTTTATAGCCATTTTTTAATTTTCAAAATTTTTATTTTCGATTTTTTAATATTTAGAACAAATATTGTTTATATATCATGAATTCTCTGTATGTAGGATAAAATTATCTACAATTTAAGAAAAAAAAAAAAGTCGGTAGCTATATTTCGTCATAAGTTATTGATGAAAACGTAATTTTTTGTAAATAGGTTATATTTCGAAATTAAAAAAGATATTAACATGAATATTTTTTTGGTTATAAAGGATATTAAGTACTATAACTTACTAAATTTTTAGGTTTTTTTATTCATTATTTTTTGAGAAAAAAATAATTTATAAAAAAAGTGATTTTTTTTTGTCGTACAATAACTATAGTAAAATTGGCTTAATCACTTTAAAATTGTTTGTAGGGGTAGATTTTGTATACCAATTGAGTGAATTGTTTGGGCAAAAGGATTGATCCATAAATTTCGGAGATATTTGAGGTTAAAATTTTTTTCAATTTTTTTTTTAAATCGTAATTTCTCGAGAACGGCTCTATGCATCTAAATAGGGTGGACGGCATTCGAAAGAGAATTAAATTACCTATATTTTAAAAAAAAAATTAATTCTCCAGCTATCACGGTTCTTTTGTTATTAACAAAAACGTAAAAATTGAAAAATGAAAAAAACCGCTGCCAATTCATTGGCCCGTAGCTTCCTCAACCGTAATTTGTTGATTCCTTCAATTAATTTTTAATAACAAAATTTATAATTTTTTAAAAAATTTATTGCATAATTCTAATTAAATTCATTTATGAATATTAAAAATTGTTAATTTTTAAATTTATTTATTTATTTATTATTTATTTATATCAAATTTATATAAATTTTGAGCTGATGAATAAAGTTATCATTTGAAATAGAAGTAAAATATCTACATTTTATAATAAAACAAATAGCTATCACGGTTGTTTTGTTATTAACAAAAACGTGTATTTTTTTATTTTATAATTCATAGTTTAAAAAAAAAATGTATAACTATCATTGTTCTTTTGTTAATAACAAAAACGTGTTTTTTTAAAAACAGGTTTTTGTTTTTGATGATAACTAAAGAACCGTGATAGATAGAAAATTAATTTTTTTTAGAAAATATAGGTATTTTAATTCTCTTTCGAATCCCACCCACGTCATTCAGATACATAGAGCCGTTCTCGAGAAATTACGATTTTTAAAAAATGTCAAACAATTTTTAACCTCAAATATCTCTGAAATTTATGGACCAATCATTTTGCCCAAAGAACTCGACCGAGAACTATAAAAAATCTACCTCTAAAAGGAATTTTGAAGCCATTAAGTCAATTTTACTCTTGTAATCGTTGGACATACAAAACTGATTTTTTTCATTTTTCAATTTTTTACTCAAAATCTAGCCTACAGAATGTATTCAAATTTTAACAGATTATACCTATTTATATTCTGTATTATCATGATTTTTTTCAAAAAAATTGACCGTTTAGTTTCGGAGTTATCAGCTTTTTAAAAAAAAACATGTTTTTGTCAATAACACGAGAACCGGGATAACTAGAAAAATTTTTTTTTTCGGAAATTATAGGTATTTTTACGCTCTTTCGAATGCTATCCATCAGATTTAAATATCTCGATCCTATCATTAAAAAAAATCAAAAAACAGTTTTGAGAAAATCGAAAATTTGAAAAAAAATAATAACGCATCGCCCCAATCAAAAAACGAATTTTTACCCGCCATCACGCAAAAAAAAAACAAAAAAAATGAGACCTGTTCGGTCAAAATCGACCGAGTAGAAGCTGAGATCCAAGCGTAGACACACACACACACACACACAGACATTTTTCAAAAACCATGTAATTTTTTTCCTAACATCTCGAAACACAATTATAACATGTTTTTAGAACAACTCAAAAATTTACTATCACAAAGCTTCCTCTAGGAGGAAGCAAAATGAGTTTTATATGTTCAACTATTACAAGAGTAAAATTGTCTTATTCGCTTCAAAATTCATTGTAAAGATATATTATTGATAGTTCTGGGATGAGTTCTTTAGGCAAAATGATTGTTTCATAAATTTAAGAAATGTTTGAGGTAAACACAATCAAAGAACAACTTTAGAATATTTTTTTTATTTCGAACCAATGTACGACGAGAAGCCGTTGACAGTGGGCTTGAAGAAGAAAAATTTGATAAAGAATAGAACTTGAAGAAGATTGTTTTCCATTCATATAAAAATTAAAATCACAAACAAATAAATTGCAAATGGAACCTTAATGAATAGCCATGAAAAAATTATAAGTTAATATTTTCCATAAAATTTTTCCATTTTTTTCGTGAAATAGTATATTACACACCTAGGCAGTAAAAATAAGAAATGTCTCAGATCACAAGTAATTGTCGGCCGAGGCGAAGCCGAGGTTGACAAACATGTGATCTGAGGCTTTCTTTTTTACTGGCCAAGGTCTGTATACTATTTTTCTGCTCGACGGCGCCGGAAAGCGGCAACTTCGTTTCGCGCAGCGGCTGGGAAGTTGCCACTTTCCGGCCGGAGGACAGAAAAATTTATTTTTCGAATTTTAATTTAATAAAAGGAATTAAAAAATTATTTTGAGAAAGCTACGTGCCAATAAATTGGCAGCGGTTTTTTTAATATTTTTGAAAATAACATACAGACCATGAAAGAGGGCTCAAACCTGAGTGGAATTATGTGTTGTACGCTAAAAAGCTTAAAAAACTGGCGAAGCAATAACTGTTTGAAAATTACATTGAAAAAATTTATTTCTAAGTAAGGATTTTCTCGAAATTTTGCGACATTGCTGAACGCATGAAATTTTGTTGCAACAAAAAAATAAAAATATACGAGTTAAATAATTTTTGGAGAAGAACATAAATACTTTTATCCCAAAATGATCGGTGACATAGGCATACGCGGGCCACCTGATTTGAGATGGATTCGGCCAAATATAAATGTGAATAAAAGAATCAATAAAACATATTATAAATTGAAATTATTCATTAAAATAATTCCATAAAGGACGAAATTCAAAAGAGGTATACTATTAATAGAGTAGTAAGAAAATCATTTCTAAAATAAAATATTTACAAAATAAATTTAAAAATTATAAAGTATACGTAGTTTATTCTAACCTAAAAAGAAGTAAGTAGAACAAAAAACGTATTAAATTATCAGATTTAAAAAAGAGCGTTTAGCATCTTTAGGGTCCCCGTTGATTACGTATAAAAACCGCTGCCAATTCATTGGCACGTAGCTTCCTCAAAATAATTTATTGATTCCTTTTATTAAATTAAAATTCAAAAAATAAATTTTTCACGAAAAAATTTGAAAAATTTTATGGAAAATATTAACTTGTAATGGTTTCATGGCTATTCATTGCTGTTCCATTTGTAATTTACTTTTTTGTGATTTTAATTCTTGTATGGATACAAAAAGTAAAAAAAAACGAAAAAAAGATTAGATAAAGTGTACACTCTCAAATGTATATATCACGCCTATTGCAGGCTTTCTTTAAATAAAAGAAACTAGTCTTTAACAGCATGTATACAATTATAATTTATCTTCTGCGTCTTAAAAAAATACAAATCACCAACATATTAAAGATAGAAAATTTTTTGACATCATTGGATACTATTTCAACTAAATTGAGAGTCCGTAATAATAACTATATTCTCTCTGGAATTGTTAAATTCGTCTCACCTCTTACTTCTGAGATGATGGGCCATTACATTGCGATATGCCGATCCATTAATAATATGTGGAGTGAACGAAATGATTTAGTAAAATGCAAAAAAACGATATCAAACAAAAGTTTTAACCTCAAATATCTCTGAAATTTATGTATCAATCATTTTACCTAAAGAACTCAGCTGAGGGCTACCCAACATCTATCACCACAAGAAATTTTAAAGCAATTAAGACAATTTAACTCCTGTAATCGTTGGATATACAAAACTCATTTTCTTCAAGCTTTACGTTTTTGCTAATAACAAAAGAACCGTGATGGCTAGAAATAAAAATTTTTTAAGGAAATGTAGGTATTTTAATTCTCTTTCGAATGACACCCATCCGATTCAGATACATGAAGCCGTTCTCGACATATTACAATTTTAAAAAAAGGTTAAAAAAATTTTAACCTCAAATATCTCCGAAATTTATGGACAAATCATTTTGCCCAACGAACTTAGCCGAGAGCTATACAAAATCTATCTCTACGGGGAATTTTTAAGTGAATAAGTCAATTTTACTCCAGTTATCGAGCGACAACGAAAACTAATTTTTTTCATTTTTCAATTTTTTTCTCAAAAACTAACCAAAATAATTAATCCAAATTTTTACAGATTATAGCTATTTATATTCTGCATTATCATGATTTTTCTCCAAAAAATTGACCGTATAGATTGGGAGTTATGATCTTTTTTAAAAAAACCGCTGCCAATACATTGACACTTAGCTTCCTCAAAATAATGTATTTATTCATTTTTTTTTAAATTTTTTATAACAATAATTAATTGTATCATGCCCAATTTCCTTTATGAATATTCGTAATAAATATATTTTAAATTTAAATTATTTCTTTACCTTTGTAAGAAGCAATGGGACTAACTATAATAAATGTATATAATATATTTATAAAAAATTTATTAACTACATTACAATGACTTTAAATATATAAATAGTAAAACCGGAATCATTTTTTGTTAACTTTGCGAGAGGCAAGGGGACTCACAATAATAAAGCACCAAGATATTATAAATTAAGTAATTAATATTAAAAAAATTCGAAAATACCTTAAAACGATTATTCCAAAATGTATTGAATATACGGATAGCATATTATCATAAAAAAGTCACCAACTAAAAGAAAATTATATCAATTATGTATATATTATAAATTTAAAGTATTTCGTTATCTTTATGAGAGGCAATGGGGCACACAATAATAAAATACCCAAATAATTAGATTTATGCATATATTAAATCACTAATATTTTCAAAATTCGAATAAGTTAAAGGAAATTGCAAAACTGTTTTAAATATCTATATATAATATTTTTAGAAATATTCTTTAACTAAATTCAAATGATATAAAATATGTATATATAATAAAATTTAAGTATTTCATTATATTTGTCAGAGACAAAGGTACTCACAATAATAAGTCACCCCGATATAATAAATTCAAAACTAATTAAATTATTCTGTAACTAAAACGATTGTGAACTTATGTAATTGTATATTTATATTCTATTATTCTTTAATATTGATTATAAAATTGTCGTTATGTTAATTTACATTTTCCAAACACAAGGTAATTGTTAAAAAATTAGTGTTTACATTGTTGTTAAACCTAAATTCTCGGTTGCTTCTAAATTCTTCATATAAATAAGAAGCTTTTCATTAGAAAGTATTAATTAATATACAATATATAATTTAATAATAATCATAATAATTTATACAGCGAGTATGTAGTATGATTAGATAACATGATTTTATCATATGTAATAATTGCGTGATAATTATTATGATTACTACTCTATGTTCATTCAATTGAATAAATTGTAATACATATCTGTTAACTTTTACTTGTGTCACGTGACAGTCCGTTAGGATCTCACGGGCAAGAATAAAATTTTGGACGCCGACCTCAGGAATATTTTCTTTTCATTCCTGCTAAAAATGAGAACTCTCTTTTTACCTTTGTCCCCTATATCCTCCCATACTGATATAGCGACGCCTCAATCTAATTAACTTAACTGAGTAAATATGTATATATTGAAAGGATTATTGGGAATAAGGGTTTATAACATCTAGGCTTAATGATACCTTATTGAAACACGAACGATAAGTAGAGTCACAATAATTTAGTTTATTAGTTATAATATTATTAAGAAATATTTGATTATTTGTTATTAAAAATATATATATAGATCATTAACTAATTTAATTTAATTATATTATCCCGTCTTTAAATATAATTTTTTTATTTCAATTTTAATAATCCTTTCTACTATAAATAGATCCGATTAACAAATCCCCGATAGGTTGTTCCTTATTCCACTTTAATAGTTATAAACAATTATACACCTCATGCTCATACACAACTGGATTTATGCCCTTAAGATTATCGTAGGGATAATCGCGAATCTATACTATGTTGAGCGTTGCGTTGTAGAGTGACCTTATCAATACGGCACATATGCATCTGTCTTTTCTATATACCCAATGGCGTCCGGCGGAGAGTCAGAGAGTCGCGTCTTGATGTATAACAGCACCGGAGGAGAGACTGTATATAGTACAGGTCTTTCAAGGATTTATTGACTATCAGATAAGTATCCTTTTCATGCATTTACTTGTATATATTTCCACCTAATTCTAATCACTTGTACATATACATATATATATATATATATGGAATGTTGACTTTACTTGTCGACAAGATAAGATACTTTGTGATGGTTTCCTCTTTTACAGTGTTTCCAAGCTGTACATGGACTAAACCAACGACGTGTATTTCTATATGATTCCGCAACCAGGCTTCTTCTTCAGATTTTCAGTAAGATGTTTGTCTGCCACGGCTGAGTGATTGTTCGTGGGACTGGATTCCAAGTCAGATATGAATGCATTTGTACTCCGGTTTAATGTCAATTCGAATCGATAGCTATATAATTATCTATGCTCCTTTAACTATTCTATAGAGGCATATACAGGTGTGTATTCGCATGAATGGGCTTTTCAAAGGTTTATCACTACTAGCATCTCTAAGCGCGCTACGCGCGCGCCTTCTTTCCTTGTTGCCTACTTTTATTAAATTATTTAAAAACCGTGTGTATTAATGTGTATGTATATATATGGATAACGTAATGAATTTTCTTTTTACGAATAAAAAATAAAATAATTATGTAATATCATATAAGAAAACATTTCACAAAAAAAGCTCTTTATATACATAATTTTTAACTTTTAAATTTTCTCTTTGATGATTTCCTAAATAAATTTTAAGAGAATCCCATAATCGCACTCTGGATATGGCAACGTATAATTGACCATGATTAAAAACATCTCTTCTCAAGTCAATCGCAATTTTATCAAATGTTTGTCCCTGAGACTTGTTGATTGTCATTGCAAATGCTAATTTTACAGGGAACTGTCTTCTTTTAAAATTAAATGGATACTCATTTTCGCAATATAACGTTATACGATTTAAAAATACTATACCATTTGCATTATCCCCTGTTAGTATTTGACATTTTAATAAGTGATTAGAGAAATCTATTATTCGCAATCGAGTACCATTGCATAACCCTTCATTAAGACTAATATTTCTTATAAGCATTACAATACAGTTTTTTCTTAAGCGTAATTCATAAGGAGGTAAACTGGGTGGATTTAAAGAATTTAAATATTCTGGTAAAATAACTTCATTCAGTTCACCATTATTACAATTATCGGTACTATCAATTCCAGTGTAAACGTGTTCTGTATTTTTATCTAGAAGATCGGTAACTTGTTTATTAACTTCGTTAACGTCAACATTTCGAGCTGCTAAAATAGCACATTTAGTCATTTCTTCAAAATTATTTTCTTTTATCAAATGTCCGAATACAGTATCAATCAAGTTATCGTCCGATTTTAAAATACAGGATTCAGGAAGAATTATACAATCATTAGCATCATTTAACGTTCCATCACCAACAGATAATACAAATTTTGCAAAGTCAATTTCGTTCGGCAAAACTCTCATATTTTCCGTAAGTTTATATTTGGAAAACTGTGTCCATAGTTCACTATACTTGATTGATAAATTGATTGTTTCACTTCGAGTTCCTCTAACTTTTACTGGAAGAAGTTGCCTAAAGTCACCACCCAAAATAATAATTTTCCCACCAAATGGCAATTCATTACCCATAATCATTTGAAGTGTTCTATTTATTATTTCTAAAGCATATCTGGGAGCCATTGGTGCCTCATCCCAAATAAACACTTTCGTTTCCTTCAAGAAAATACCTTCTTTAGACTGTGCTTTTATACTTGATGATGAATCATTATACAATGGAACTGGAAGGCCAAATGTTTTGTGCACTGTCCGACCTTTTGGCAGTAATGTTGCTGCTATTCCAGTAAATGCCATTGAACATACTTTAATGTTCTTAGATGTTAATAAATTGTAGATGGTTGTATATATAAAAGTTTTTCCAGACCCTCCAGGGCCGTCAATATATATACAATTATTTTCATAAAAATTAGTTTCTGCTGCTCGAAGAATAGTATTAACAACTTCTGTTTGCTGACTATTTAATTGTTCGTATTGTCTTTGCCCAACTTCTGCTAATTGCATTTGTGATATATCATCAATATCATCTGAAACTCTTACAATAGGTATTTCTACATTTTGATCCATTGTAGGAAAATCGGATATATTTCGTCCTTCATTATTCAAAATGCAATTAATATCAGCATAAGCAAGTTGATTGCTCAGTTCAATATCATGGTGACGTGAAAAATCTTCAGACATTGCATTTTTGAATTCATTCCACAACTCGTCAGGATGTATTGGTTGGCAGTGTATCAAAATTCGAACAAATAATTGACGAAGTGCACGAGGCATCATCCACGTAGTTGCTTCGTCCATTGCTCTACGCCATTCTTCATCATCTTCAATAAGTCCTAATGTTAGGCACGCAGCTGTAAACGATGGTTGTAAAATGCCATTAACGGTTTTTAGGGATTCAAAACTTGTACCTCCTCTAACATGCAACAATAATAATCGTAAATGGAAAAGTTCTAAGTGAGTAGGACTAACAGAGTACATACGGCCAATACAATTAAAATGTTTTTTTCGGCTCTCCCATTTTGATATAGTTACGCCATCATGTTTACTTTTTTTATGAGTAAAAAACTGAGGGATTTCTCTGTAAAAATATTGTTTCGCCTCTTCATTATTTAAATTTAATTTGAAATAATCAAGCAACATGCTACTCGATTGATTCAAATTTTCGATGTTAATTATTGGATCATTAGAAATAACTATAGATTGTTCATTTGGTAGATGCACTGGTAATCTAATTATGGCATCGCTCTTATCTTGTAAAGATTTACTCAGAATTCGATAGCATGCTTCAACAGGGCCTACGTATCGCGTTTCTATGTAATAGCGAATTTCATCATGATTAATAACTCTTTCATTGTCGTTCTCACTAATAGTAACATTAGCAGCATCATGTCCTTTATAAACATATTTATACAAATATTTTACTGATTGGATACTTGTCGTTACTTCTACATTGATGTGACAGTTAAAAGTTTCTAATAAAACAGGACAATAAGGTACAACCCATCTGTTATCAACTGTATAGCCATTTTGTAACTCGTAAGTAGTGCCATCATTGATTCGACGATAATTGGGATAACCATTTTCATCCATTCTTGTTTCATCTTGAAAAGGCTTCGGAAATCTTTTGGAACATTTGCCATCAACCATACACCAATCAGCACATGGACCATGTATCATATTTTTCATAACTATTTCATGCAGACGAGGGTTTTCTTCAACATTCGGAATTTCAGCCGATATAAATTTGTCAATAATTTCAGGTGTAGTCATTTTATAACTGTGTTGTAAAGTAATTAGTAAATACATATGTGGTAAACCGCGTTTTTGAAATTCAATGACATATACGTAAGCTGACACTTCACCAAATAATTTATCTTTTAGTATCTTATTTAATAAACGATCTTTCTTTAAATGAAAAACGCGTGCTACAATGTCTGGTCTATCAGAAGCTTGTTGACCAGATAGAAGATTATCTTGAATCTCTGGCCATTTAGGGTTACATGTCATTGTCAAAAAAATATCTGGTTTACCTTTATCATTGACTATAGCCATAGAATCTTGATAACATTGTTGCATATGTCTAGGAGCACCAATAAATGTTGATGGAAGAATAATAGTTTTTCCTACTTGTCCATTCATGTCATTAGCTGAATTTTTAATGTAATCGTGTAATCCTTGGTAACTATAGTTACCAATTATAAGCAGATATATCTGCTTTTAATTCTTTTTGATGATCTTTACAGAATTGGATTCTATCTTTTTCAATTTTTACGTAAGAATCTACAATCCATTGTTGAAATAATCTTCGACCTGATAAAAAAGGATTAAATTCATCAGGTCTAATAGCTATATGAAATTTAGTGTAGGCCATACGAGTTACACGCCGACATCTGTTATTAGGTGTATTAACACATTGTAAGTCTTTATGCCATCCTCTGGAACCATGTGGGTAAAAAAGAGGATAAATCCATGGCTCAACATTTGGGTCCATTGTACTAACACATTGTAAAGTTTTAGTAGTTTTATTTCGAATTGTTACATATGATTCAGGAATCTCTCCATCAGCTGTTGTTGCGAAAATAGCTGCCACTTCATTCGTTCGTTGAAAATTATACCTTCTTCTATCAGTTCCTGGTTTTAACGTAAATAATAGTTGTAATTCAGGTTCGCTTTCATTTTGTCCTAAAAGTGACCGCTGAGTCTCAATTTCTTTTTTCATCATTTCATAAGATTGAGCAAACACATTATGCTCTCTAATTACCCTATCTAAAATTGAGATTGTTTCACGATCGAATCGAGTACTTTGATTCATCCTAAAATGAAGTGCTTCTTCCGGATCTACAAAAAAAAGCTGTCCGAATAAAGGACTTTCGTTTTCAGATGGATATAAGGCTGTGTTGATTTGGTAATAAATTTGTCCTTGTATCTTAAAACAATAAGGTCCCTGACGACGTGATTGAAAATTACATAAGTTGGCATTAAATGATGCAAATGACAACGAATTGTTGTAATATCTAATATTTTGAAAAAAGTCATTGGATTTATGATGCGTTCCATTAAACATTCCCGAAAGTTCTTCAGGAAAAATGGGTTTTGGATCTAAGGCAACCACTCCATGGCTACAGCAATCATTAAACGAAAGTTTTTTATTTGCTACTTTCTCAGAAACAAAATGTTTTGCATTGCAATGACAACATAAAATATTCATTTCCCCTAGATAATCTTCTTGTCTACGTTCGTCGATAAGACGATTACGAATAATTTGTCGACGATGTCTTTGATTTTCAGAATTTTGCATACGCCTTCGAACATTATAAAACTCTTGTTCTTCTAGAGTTCGTCTTCGACGTGGCATACTTACGTATAATAAGAACGAATAAAAAAACAAATAATAATAATAATAATAATAATAATAATAATATGTAAAACAATGAAAAGTACAAAAAAGTTTATTTTTATTGTTTATTGGTTCATATTACTATACAGTTGGTCTTTTTATTTCAATTAATATATATTTCAATTTTTCAAGATATATCGGTTTATGTATTCAATAAATTTTTGTAGGTTTATTTATATAATCGGTTATTGTTATTTTAATTTTTTGATAGGTTTATATAGGTTTATATAGGTTTATATATTTGATAACGTTCTGTAAATTTATGTATTTGGTAAGTTCATATATATATGTGTTTGTATATTCAATAGGTTTATGTAAATTTAAATATTTAATAAGTTTATGTATGTTTATGTAGAATTATATAGGATTATAGGATTATAAAAAATTCTGTTTATTCATAAACAATACAATTATTTTAATACAAAATTATGTAAATATATTACAATTCATGTGTTATAGTGCGAATGTAACAATTTCTTGGATTTAAGGAAAATAACAAATCTAATATATAATTATAATAGTATTATAAAATCTTCTTATGGTCTTCTATTTTTCAGTTTCCAAATGTACCAAACGTTAGTCCAAAAAGTCTGAAAAAAACAATTAGTAAATATTTATAATATTCTATGAAAAATATGTTTTATAGTGATATAATCAACAAAATTATAATGAAGATAGCAATAAATATGTTGAGTACAATATTACAGAGTAAAATTTAAAATATCCAAGAAATATATGTTATACTACAATAAGTTTAATAATATTTAGTTAAATGTACAATAATTCAGTTACTATAGTTTATCATCGTTTCAATTATATGAATATGTTTATTATTAACGTATTATAGTTTATTTTAGAAAAAAAAACTTAGTTAAGGCAACAATAGTCAATTCTACAATGTATTATATAGTTAACTAATAGTAAGGCCTTTTTTATGCGTAAAAATTCAAAAGACATTTAATACAACTAAAAAAAGTATTAAAAATGAATTAAAACATAAAATACTTAAGTGTGAATGAATAACATCTTTATTTTGAAGATATTAAGACAATAACATAAAACTCGAATAATAATGACCCATGAGATATTAATTTCAAGTAAAATTAAATTTTAATTAATAAAAATGTATCATTGCACATTATATTCCATATATTATTTCAGCGGCTAATACAATAAAGATGTTGATAAGTCAATTTCATTAAAATAAAAGCTAATCATTGAGTTTTCAATGAAGCTAATAAAATTTCTTGTCCAGGTGGTTTATAAATAATTTGACTAATACATATGTATTGCACTAAATAATATTATACATAACTGAGTAATATTATTTATTTTTATTACCTGTTACAACTAATTCCGATGCTGATTCCAGTATATTTAGTAGTTTTGAGAGATCAGAACTTTGATTTGAATGGTAATTTTATCGGTTTTGAAGGATTCAGTAACTTCAATGAATCTGTAAATATAAAAGTAAAATAATTTAAAAAGTTTTTATTTTTAAAATATAAAAGATTAATATAAAAGATTATTATCATCTTTGATGACTAATTTACTAATATTTACTAATATATAATAATAAATGTTGATGATGATAGTAAAAAGTATTTGATAACTCATGAAAATGCTATTTTTTAAAAGCACAATATATTCTAATAATAACTAAGAAAACTTAACCTTAAATATAATAAGGTTAACCTACTACATATCTTACTAATATAATAATATAGTAAGATATTTATCTAAAGTAGTTATTTAATCATTTACTTACATAAAAGCATGCGTTAACGTGGAATAAGAAAACAGTAGATTATGGCGATATTAATTTGTTGTAAAAACCACTATTTATCATTTTAAAATTCAATGCAATTAGTATTTTAAATAGTACGAATTCCACAACAAATCCCAAATTCACATTCGTAAGCAGATCGACTTGTACGTAATAAATAATGTAGTTCTCACTATAACACAATATTTATTAATTAGACGGTGGCCTTCTTTTTTTTAGAAAACGTGATATCCGTATCTTCGTTGTTAGAAAACGTGTTATGAACGAAAATAATTGTAATCAAGATTATGAATCTTGAAGATTAAATTTGATTGGTCCGTATAATACAATTGGCGACAAAACCTTTAGTTTTGAATTTATAAAAAAATTGTAATTTGAGCATATTAAAATAATTAGCAAGAAGAAAATCCGATTTCTTATTTTTATGATAAATTATACAATTATGTTATTTCTTTTAACGCAAATGAAAATAAATCGTTCAACACACATTATATTAGTCTTTAGAAAAGACAGAAAACAGATTTCAATTTAGTTCTTATTGTAAAAAAGATGTATCAAAAATAATTTATAAGAAGATACTAAAAATTGTGTACACACACATATACATAACAGCTATGAAGTACTAAAACATATTGAAAAATGAATGTGCAAACAAATATGTCACTGATTACATGAGAATCTACAGTATTTTACTTAACAAAAAAAATCCTTTTTTATTATGAAAAATTAAAAAGTATAAAATAAAAAATATAAGTAATGGGCTTTGAAAAAATAAAAAAACACTATACAAAACATATTTATTTATGTTCTTACTACATTTAATAATTATAAAGAACAATGTAACTGAAAATTAGCATATTAGGCACAACAATCTTTTTATACTTAATGAACATATTCAGTCAGTCTCAAAATTACATTAAAATACAAATTAGTATTCTTTAATACCTATATAAGTAAGGTACAACATTTATAGTATTTATATAAATGCTCTGAGTAGCTTAGAGTAATGACAAATATTTTTATATTAAAAAATTTATTAATAAATCTAGTTGAAAAGTAAAATATCACCTCTATGAAGTCTTATGTATGAAATTGTTTTAAAATAGCAATTTTCTAATTATTATTTAATCAAGAATACTGCAAAAAAATCATTAATTGAAAAATAAGTGCATAAAATCATTTTGAATAAAACATTGTAATATTCAGCAATATAAGTGAAAAAGTACCAGCGCAAAGTCTTAAATCAAGGAATTATATGTATGTAATATAATTCTGTGTATGTAATTCTGTGTATAAATTCTGTGTATGTAATTTAATGATCCTTACGTATAATCTAATAATCTAATAAATAAAAAGCATATCTTTCTATAATATACGTAAGGATCATTAAATTACATACACAGAATTTATACACAGAATTACATACACAGAATTATATTACATACACAGAATTCCTGAATTAAAAACTTCATACTGGTACTTTTTCACTTATATTGAAACAATTTCATGTATAAGACTATAACAATCTCTTCAAACTTGCAAAGTCTTTAAACCAAGATTTTACATTTATAACTACATTTTCTTCGAAGGCACTATTCTTACGGAGTCTTACATAAAAACAACAGAAATTCTTCTAATGTCTTCCCTGTTGAAAATATCCACGCGGATTTCCACGTGGATAATCCATGTGGATATCCTCGTGGATTTCCACGTGGATTGACATGGATTCCACATGGATTCAAATGGATATCCGCGTGGATCATCCACGCGGATATCCATGATGAAAATCCATGTGGATTATTTGAAATCCATGTGGATTCCGAGAACCAGCCCGATTTGAAAAATCCACGTGGCTTCCAACTAATCCACATGGATGTAGACAATTCGGCTGAAAAAATTCATATGAGACTCACTTGAATCTCACGTGATTCTCAGGTGAGTCATGCCAAATTTTCATGTAAGTCTCATACGAGTCTCATGTTTCCACTAACAATATTAAATGAATTAATACTATTTTTTACTGTAATTAATTGTTTAAATTAATTTAATCGTTTTAATTTATTTTCTAATATGAAACTAGAGATGTAAATAAAACAAACTGAAAAAATTAAACAGATGTATATATTTTTAAATGTTTTATTTTATAAAAAGTATAAAAATATGTATTTCGGTACAAATAGTATTTTCGCCACCCTGAATATGGCCAAATAGAGCGTATGCCCTATTGAAAAAAATCTTGTGATCAATTACATGATTTTTTCCAAAATCCGGGAATATGCTCTGCTTGATATATAACTCAATTTATTTATTATTTAGCAGTTTAATACTGCTTATAAATGAAGAATAACAGTTTAATGAAACTTTGAACGATAATATATTATCGTGCAAATGTTTCATTAGAATGTTAGTATAATTATTTGCAAGTATTACATTTTAAAAAATAATCAATTTAATTAAAAATATAGAATTAACTTTATTATTATAACAATTGTAATGTACCGATACAACTGTAAGTAAATAATAGAGACATGTAACACACCTACAACATTAGAATAATTTTATTGATCATATTTTGCTTAATGTGGAAAAAGAAGAAACGATGTTCAACGAGCCTCGTGCTCACGCTCTCGACGCCGACCCGTGATAGCAAATTCACACGAGGCCGGCGCCGAGCGCGCCTACGTGTACTCGATATTAGTAGATACCGCAAGAACAGTCACGATGGCGACGGCGACATGGCGCGCGAGGAGGCGACGTCTTGGCGATCTTGTCCCCGTTGACAGAACTCAGCTGAAATTTTGCGTCAAACCTCATATAACAGAACAAAGTCGAAACTATCTTTCAAATTTGTGTCCTGACTGGTCTTGGTGAATTCACATATAGTTATAAAAGCACTTCACATATAAAAGAGTATTGACATGTGGATGACTTTATTAATATTGTGGATAGTTTATAAATTTTAATCCATTTTTAAATAAATTGTTTGCACATTCATTATTTTATTTCATATAATTGAGGTTTTTTGTCCACCACTCACTGTTATAGTCTAATATACATTTTAAAATATTTTAAATTATATATTTATTCATTTTGTTATTTTGTTATAGGCACATCTCCTTTGAGATCCACAATTCAGTTGTTCGTTGATAGATTTAAGACTTGGGTGGCTTTAGCGTAAGTAATATATTTGGACCCAATGAACTAAATAATATTGTAGATCTCTTATACAAGAGGACCAAAATCAACTTTAATGCAAACTGTAGCTAAAGAGACCAAGTACCTATAAGCATACAAAATTTTCTAATTACATAGAATATTTTATATACTCATGGCTACGTAGTGCCTTTAGTTACAACTTTTATTAGTCGATAAGTCCCTTATGGGCTGGGTGACTTTATCGCAGGAAATATTGGGATCATATGGACAAAATACCTTGATCATATTTGACTATAACAGTTATGACATGTACATATTACTTTTACAAATAAAATTTTCATTTAACATGAAATTTTTACAAAATCATACTTACATTTTCTTTTATTTTAAAATAATGTTTTAATAAAATACTTCACCATTATGGTCACAAAGAATCATATCACATATGATGCCATTAGGTCCATCGGGTTCTAATATATCCAGCGGTAAAGTCACTCATCCTATATTAAGTACTTATAAATGTGGATTTTTTATAACCAATTATGGTATTAATTTATTTATATTAGGACTCGTTCTATGTATAAATGAATAATGTGAAAGAGTTTAAATTATACGATGACTCATATTAAATAGTATTGACATGTGCGTAGCTTGGACTGTACTTTCTTTAATGTTATATTTATACTTATCGCAAGTATTTTATACATAATACTATATAAGTTATTGTTATAAAATTTACAGCTAAAGAAGAAACCCATACTTTATTGTTTAATGCTTCTTAAGTACTCATAAATGTAGATTTTTTATAATAAATTATGATATTAATTTATCTATATTATGAGCAGTTCTATTTATAAATGAATAACGTGAAAGAGTTAAAATTATATAATTACTCATATTGAATAGTATTGACATGTGCGTAGCTTGGACTGTACTTTCTTTAATGTTATATTTATACTTATTCGCAAGTATTTGATATATAACTCTATACAATTTCCAATAAAAGAAGAAACCCACACATTATTGCTAAATGATACTTAATCATTAAAGTATATAGTTTTACAGCTTCTTTATTAAATGCAGCAATACATTAAAAACAATATTATTTTCATAGGCAGCTTTTACAAACTGTAAGCTCTATTTTATTGATTAAATAGCATTTAGCAATAATGTATTGGAGACAGGTCAGAATAAAAAATACATGAAAGTCTAAGGCCTTACCTAGATATAAACCTGAAGAACATAATAAGCGCGAAGGTGGCAACTAGACTTAACCTATAGGCAACGTCTG
The DNA here is from genome assembly GCA_036365515.1 of Torymus aiolomorphi. Lineage (NCBI taxonomy): Eukaryota > Metazoa > Arthropoda > Insecta > Hymenoptera > Torymidae > Torymus > Torymus aiolomorphi. The sequence continues at coordinate 148,552,072 of CM070873.1, forward strand.
CGAGAAACTCGGCATGGCAACAGAGATGACAGCAAGGCCAGCAGCATGTCTTTCTTAAAGGAGCCACAATGAACCCTCTTTCACGTCATTAATCGTTACTCGTAACCCATGAACACGAGAGCGCAAGTTGCAACACGTTGTTTGATGACTACAGCGCCCACATGTGTTTATTGAGAGTTTGAGAACTAGAGAGAGAGAGGAAGAGAGAGGAAGAGAGAGGGACGCCTGTACGGAAATGCATGTGCGCGACAGTCATAATCAAATGCCGCGTGTTGCAACCGGTACTTACGCTTCAAGAGTTATGACGACAGAAGTCCGAACGTGAGAGAGAGGGTTCATTGTGGCTTCTTGAAGAAAGACCTGCTGCTCTCCATGCTGTAATCTCTGAGGTCATGCTGAGTTTCTCGCAGACGTTGCCTCTGGTTGCCTATAGGTTAAGTCTAGCCGTCACCTTCACGCTTATTATATTCTCCAGGTTTATATCTAGGTAAGGCCTTAAACTTTCATGTTTTTTTTATTCTATCCTGTCTCCAATACATTATTGCTAAATGCTATTTAATCATTAAAATAGAGCTTACAGTTTGTAAAAGGTTATATGTTATGAATATAATATTGTTTTTAATGTATTGCTGCATTTAATAAACAAGCTGTAAAACAATATACTTTAATGAACAAGTATCATTTGGCAATAATTTCTTTCTTGGCAATAGTTTACTACTTTTGTTGGAAATTGTATAGAGTTATATATAAAATACTTGCAAATAAGCATAAATATAACTTTAAAGAAAGTACAGTCCAAGCTACGCACATGTCAATACTATTTAATATGAGTAATTATATAATTTTAACTCTTTCACATTATTCATTTATAAATAGAACTGGTCATAATATAGATAAATTAATACCATAATTTATTATAAAAAATCCACATTTATGAGTACTTAAGAAGCATTAAACAATAAAGCATGGGTTTCTTCTTTAGCTGTAAATTTTATAACAATAACTTATATAGTATTATGTATAAAATACTTGCGAATAAGTATAAATATAACATTAAAGAAAGTACAGTCCAAGCTACGCACATGTCAATACTATTTAATATGAGTCATCGTATAATTTAAACTCTTTCACATTATTCATTTATACATAGAACGAGTCCTAATATAAATAAATTAAAACCATAATTCGGTATAAAAATCCACATTTATAAGTACTTAATATAGGATGAGTGACTTTACCGCTGGATATATTAGAACCCGATGGACCTAATGGCATCATATGTGATATGATTCTTTGTGACCATAATGGTGAAGTATTTTATTAAAACATTATTTTAAAATAAAAGAAAATGTAAGTATGATTTTGTAAAAATGTCATATTAAATAAAAATTTTATTTGTAAAAATAATACATACATGTCATAACTGTTATAGTCAAATATGATCAAGGTATTTTGTCCATATAATCCTAATATTTCCTGCGATAAAGTCACCCAGCCCATAAGTGACTTATCGACTAATAAAAGTTGTAACAAAAGGCACTACGTAGCCATGAGTATATAAAATATTCTATGTAATTAGAAAATTTTGTATGCTTATATTATAGGTACTTGGTCTCTTTAGCTACAGTTTGCACATGATTAAAGTTGATTTTGGTCATCTTGTATAAGAGATCTACAATATTATTTAGTTCATTGGGTCCAAATATATTTCTTACGCTAAAGTCACCCAAGTCTTAAATCTATCAACGAACAACTGAATTGTGGATCTCAAAGGAGATGTGCCTATAACAAAATAACGAAATGAATAAATATATAATTTAAAATATTTTAAAATGTATATTAGACTATAACAGTGAGTGGTGGACAAAAAACCTCAATTATATGAAATATAATAATGAATGTACGAACAATTTATTTAAAAATTGATTAAAATTTATAAACTATAGTAAAGCCATCCACATGTCAATACTCTTTCATATGTGAAGTGCTTTTATAACTATATGTGAATTCACCAAGACCAGTCAGGACACAAATTTAAAAGATACTTTCGACTTTGTTCTGTTATATGAGGTTTGACGCAAAATTTCAGCTGAGTTCTGTCAACGGGGACAACATCGCCAAGACGTCGCCTCCTCGCGCGCCATGTCGCCGTCGCCATCGTGACTGTTCTTGCGGTATCTACTAATATCGAGTACACGTGGGCGCGCTCGGCGCCGGCCTTGTGTGAATTTGCTATCACGGGTCAACGTCGAGAGCGCGAGCACAAGGCTCGTTGAACATCGTTTCTTCTTTTTCCACATTAAACAAAATATCATCAATAACATTATTCTAATGTTGCAGGTATGTTACATGTCTCTATTATTTACTTACAGTTGTATCGGTACATTACAATTGTTATAATAATAAAGTTAATTCTATATTTTTAATTAAATTGATTATTTTTTAAAATGTAATACTTGCAAATAATTATACTAACATTCTAATGAAACATTTGCACGATAATATATTATCGTTCAAAGTTTCATTAAACTGTTATTCTTCATTTATAAGCAGTATTAAACTGCTAAATAATAAATAAATTGAGTTATATATCAAGCAGAGCATATTCCCGGATTTTGGAAAAAATCATGTAATTGATCACAAGATTTTTTTCAATAGGGCATACGCTCTATTTGGCCATATTCAGGGTGGCGAAAATACTATTTGTACAGAAATACATATTTTTATACTTTTATAAAATAAAACATTTAAAAATATATACATCTGTTTAATTTTTTCAGTTTGTTTTATTTACATCTCTAGTTTCATATTAGAAAATAAATTAAAACGATTAAATTAATTTAAACAATTAATTACAGTAAAAAATAGTATTAATTCATTTAATATTGTTAGTGGAAACATGAGACTCGCACGAGACTTACATGAGAATTTGGCATGACTCACCTGAGAATCACGTGAGATTCAAGTGAGTCTCATATGAATTTTTTCAGCCGAATTGTCTACATCCATGTGGATTAGTTGGAAGCCACGTGGGTTTTTCAAATCGGGCTGGTTCTCGGAATCTACATGGATTTCAAATAATCCACATGGATTTTCATCATGGATATCCGCGTGGATGATCCACGCGGATATCCATTTGAATCCATATGGAATCCATGTCAATCCACGTGGAAATCCACGAGGATATCCACATGGATTATCCACGTGGAAATCCGCGTGGATATTTTCAACAGGGTTATTACAAAAAAGCACCATTAATCTCATCTTTTTTAAACAAAATTAATTTTTTTGATCAGTCATAACATAAATATCATACTATGATGCAATTTTAAAATAAGACTAACAATAAAAATGTTAAAATACAGAAAAGTACTAAGCCGCAGAAGAGATTCCTCTTTTTGGAGTTTTAATAGCAGTATTGATGAGATTAGCAATTTCATCAGCATTTAACGGGAGTTTTTCTGTATCAACTACAACACATGAGATATCTTTACATGTAATGGTTATAGGTCCAGCTAAAAATATAAAATTATATAAAAATATGAAAAATATATAATAAAAAAATAAAAAATTTGTTAAATTATAAAAATAAATAGGAAATTTGGTTTATACCATTGGGTTTAAGCTCTCCTGTAACCGTTACATAAGTCCCTTTCGGTATGTTGATTGGAGTGTAATGTGAGATCTGAACTGTAACTTTATGGATTTTATCAGTTATTGAGCCACAGCCATAACTCATGTTATTGAATTTGTCCATAGTTTGGACAAAAGCTGTCTTCACATAGCCAGAAATAGCTGTAAATATCATCATAAGTAAAAAAATTATTTATCAATACATACTTTAAATACAACTTGAAAAAAATAATATTAAAAATAGATTTTGAACTACTTATTTCTACACTTAAAGCTTTATTAATATTTTTAGTAAATTTATCTGTATTATAAATATTAAATTTAATGATTAATATGAATTTTTTAATAAGACAATAAATAACTTTAAATGCTTTACGTTAAATTGCTTTTGAATTAAAGACCTTATATAAAATACTTACCTATTAAACCTTCAGCTTTTCCAACATTTTCAAATGTGACAGTTTGTACAGGCTTAGAATTTCCAGTGAAATTTGTGTGGTATCCCAAATAATGAACGACAGTGTTTTTTTGAATGATCAATTCGTATGGTACTAAATTTTGGTTTTCTTTGAAATAACTCATTTGTACAGCTTTCGTGTAGCCCCCATCAATATGGAGAATCTGTCAAATAATATAAGAATATAATAATCAAGTAATCGATAAATATATAGGATTAAATAAATTCTAATGTATCATTGATCCAAATATATAATTTGAATTACAATATAATTTCATTAAATAAATAAATAATGGCAACTCACACGATGAATAGTAATGTCATTCTGAAATTGAGAAATGAGTTCTTCTCCCCACATTATGCACAAAATTCTTCTGTTACCCGTTGTACCATTTGAATTACTGAGCACAAACTTAAATAGTTTATATTTCTTTTTTTGGCCCACTTCTTGCATGCCATTGATCACGTTAACATAACCAATTAATTCACTAAAATAAAATAAAGTGACTTCAGAACATAGACATATAAATATAATGTATATAAAATGTCTTTATATAAAAACTTACGTAGTTTGATCTCTATCGACCAGCTCATCAAAAGCTTCATCTGGTGAATATTGAATTTGAGCCATTGTTCAGCAAATCAAATTCAATAAAGCAATCTAAAAAAGCAAAATAAAATAAAATTAATTTTGACAAAAATATATGATTTTATATTTTATTAACTTAATATTTGTTTCTTAACATTTTAACATAAAAATAAATAATTCAAGTAATAATAAATAAAAGAAGTATCGTTATTTCATATTACTTTTTATAAACAAAAAATAATAAAAGAAAATTATTGAACAATAATTATGAACTTAACATTATCAGTTATAAACAGTAAACGTTCATCAAAAAAGCATTAATATTAAAAAAATAACAATAGTTGGATATAAATAAAAGATTACACTTACCTTTTATGATGATATTCAAAATATTCTCTGGGATTATAATACTGATTCCGATGGATTAAAATAACCTTTGTACCAGTTTCACGCACAAGCACACGTGCGTGAATAGTAATCTTTTTAAGGGTTAGGATACCAGTTTTTTTTCTTCCTTAGTTGAGATATCGACACCAGGTCACGTCCTCTAGGATACCAGTTCCACGCACAAGCACATGTGAAAAGTGATCTTTTTAAGGGTTAGGATTGCATGTTGTACCTTGCACAATCTATACGAGTGACACGTAAATTACGTCATTGACCCTTTCAATACGTGACTTACATTAATATAGTAATACGTTTAAGAATGAACTACAATTATCATTAAATCATCACATAAAATATGTAATTATTAAATTAAAATTACTATTTATTATTATATTATATATTTATTGCATATATTATATTATTATAATATATATATCCAAACAATGCTAGAAATTAAAATATAGGTTTCAAATCAAACTCAAATTTTCGCGCCTATTCTGTATAGACCAATCAAATGTGTTAACATCAACCAATCAAAACAGTCTTATTGTGATGACAGATTTCTTCCATCACTTTTTTAAGAGAGGATTGGTATGCGTATATATATATATATATATATTCCTTGGGTTATCCCCCTTTTGTCGCTTTCTTATTTTAATTTACAAAGATGAATTATAATTTTTATCAACCATACAATCAAGTAAAGAATATAATCTAAGATTATGCACTGATTTATCTTGAATTATCGCTACCTTGTATATAAAGATCCAATTTAGATAAATAACTTAACAATGCAACTTAATGATAATTCAAGTAACATAATAGATCTTTTATAATTTATGCGCTTAGCTTGATTAGTATTCAAATTAAATTATATGAATAAATAATTGATGTAAATTAATTATAGCAAGGACCTATGAATCATCTTCGGATCGTACAAACTAGAGTCGCACCAGAGAAAGAGAGAGAAATCAACGTAGATTTAATCAAGCGACACTTCTTAACCGTGTATCTATCAATGAGTAATGTCTTTCCATTTAACCTACAATTGTTACCGAGTAAAAATATATCTAACCTTCTGATACTTTTAAAATTTTAAGTAATAAAATCTATTATTATTATTATTATCAACCTATAATTTAATTATTGTGCTTTTCTGCCCAGGGCCACTACGCCTTTGCATAGGGTATTTATATCAGTTAAGGTTTCTTCGAAATTATTGAAATTAATTCTACTCAACGACAAAAATTGGTAACATATGTAAGTATAAACCTTACAATAAGTATAATGTAAATTTTATATAATTGTGAATAAATGTACGTGTATGTATTTTTATAACTATCATAAAAATTTTCTTATTTCAAAATCTATCTTAATTATATGGTTTTCATATTTGAATCGAATTAATTATTATATTCTCATAGCAAGAAAACAACTCTACTACCCGCATACACATCAAATATGATAGATGTTCAAAGCTTACAGAATAGATATATTGGGTCTCTATGTTTAGCTGTCAACGTGTCCCTCTTATCCTTGGTGTCCAGCAGATAAAGGTTGTGTGCAGTGATTGAGGTCCTCGAGAAAGTGGAAAAATGTAAAGTCTGAGTACAAGGTGCAATAATAATTAAAAATTTGTGTTAAAACTTATAAATTTATAACTGTGCGTTTGAGTTATTAAGGTATATCTGTATATGTGTGGATATCTTGACTATAGTTTTGAGGAGTACCGATCACTTCTAATTCTCGCTACGTACTAACTTGCTGCGACGACCGAAACCACGTCGTCTCGCACTTTCGACCGCCCGGGCGGTTTCCCCTCTTTCTCTTTCTCTAGTGATCTTTTCACAGCGCTTGCACTTTTCGCGGCTCACGCCACTACACAACGCGCGATGCAGGTATGCTACGCGACGGATTCCTACACAAGTTGAATGAACGAAGCATGTTTCAACATTATGATGTTGAAATATGCCCCACTAATATACGTTTTTAAAAATTGAATTGCGGAACTTTCGTGAACATATTTGAATAGATTTCAATTCAACTTGAATTAAAAATCCGTCACGTAACAACTTGATATATATATATATATATATATAAAAATTATATAAATATGAAATTCTGGAAGTTTGAGGATTATATTCAGCACCCGCCTGCAAGTTTGAAGGATTTTGGGAAGTTTGAGGAGCCTCCTCAAACTTCCAATCTATATATTCAGCACCCGAGCGGAAGTTTGAGGGGTTTTCTAGAGTCTATTTGTCTAGAGTCGGTAACCTGAGGGATATTATTTCTTTAGCCACTCTGAATGACAGGGGTTGAGCTCCTCGAACTTACTAGCCTCTATTTTATATATATATATATATATATACAGCGTGTCCAAAAAGTCTGGAAACACCCAAATAATTTCTCAGCTGAATTACTATTGGAAAATGTTAAGGTCGCCTTTGTAGTAATTTTTTACGAGGAATCCAATGGTGATCTTGGATTCGACCTTGGACCTCATTTTTGAGGTTATTTCAAGGTCAACCTCATTTTTTTAAATGGTAACCCCTATTTTTTATAGCGGAATCTGAAAGAGCGGAAAATTTTACGTCCGGATATGTATTAATATTAAGGTATGAGGTTGAGGTTGCCCCCAGAGGTCAAATTGAGGTCAAAGTATGATTTCTTAAAAATTTCGCGAGTTCAGTGGTAAAACAAAACAAACAAAGGTAAGGTTTGGTAAGTTCGAACGAAGACTTGAAGATGACCTCTGATTCGACCTTGAACCTCATTTTGAGCCTCATTTTTGAGGTTATTTCGAGGTCAACCTCATTTTTTTAAATGGTAACCCCTATTTTTTTAGCGGAATCGGAAAGAGTGTGAAACTTTACGTCCAAATATGTACTCAGAACATAGTTCAAGAAGGACCTTGACGTTCATTTGAAGGTCATTTAAACTTAATGACGGTCTGATCTTGTGTAAACTTTTAATTTTTTAAACAGTCTAACATCTTATTTCAAGTGCTCGAATTATTTTCCATCCACTTTTTGATAGTAACCTAATCGATGATCGAAAACACCAACAGTATTTTTGATCATTTCAGTAGGAATGAGAGCTGATTCATTGTAAAATTTTTTGAAGCGTTTAAATATTGAACATTGTTACTTGTTATTTTTCGTATGGTTAGAGTGACAATAAACTATTATTCATTCCATAACCACCACAGAAAAGGGTTGGTCATCTTTCAAACATATTTTTTGAAAATTAAAAGTTCTTTTTATTTTCAACTCAAAAAGTATTTTTGGATAAGGTCTACTACGAAGAGTAATAAAAATGAACAAACTCACTGATAGAGAAAGAATAACGATTCTCATGATGAGAGGTTGGGGACACATGCAGCGATCTTATAGGGCCGTAAGAGATATTTTTAATGCTTCATTTAGGGTTGGTGGAACTCCACTATCATTTTCAACAGTTCAAAAAACTGTTAGAAGGTTTGAAAATACCGGCACTATCAGCGATTTACCTCGATCAGGCAGACCAATGTCAGCAGGTAACGAAGAGAAATCTTTAGATGTTGTGTTAACATTCACCGAAGATCCGCATACTTCCGTTCGTAGAGCTGCTCAAGTGCACGAAATAAGTAAATCATCTATTCATAACATACTAAAGAGAGAGAAGTTCCATCCATTTAAAGTAACGCTAATACACAAGTTAAATGAAGATGATTTCGATCGTCGCGTTGAATTCTGTGATGATATGATGGCACGCATCGTACAAAATCCAAATTTTCCATCAAATATAGTCTTCTCAGATGAAGCTACATTTCAACTTGACTCAAGCGTAAATAGGCATAACTGTAGATATTGGGCAGTTAAAAACCCTCATTGGGCAAGAGAAGCCAAGTCACAATATCCACAAAAATTAAATGTCTGGGCTGGAATATTAAATAATAGGATTATAGGACCATTTTTTATTGATGGCAATTTAAATGCAGAAAAGTATGAAACTATGTTGCGGAATCAAATTGTTCCTGCTATAAGAGAAATAGCTGGAGAGGACTTTAATAACACATGGTATCAACAGGACGGTGCAGCAGCTCATTATGCACGAAACGTTCGCACATACTTAGATACAGTATTCATTAATCGATGGATAGGACGAAGAGGTGCAATTGAATGGCCAGCTAGGTCCCCCGATTTAACGCCTCTAGATTATTTCTATTGGGGTTATCTGAAGGATCGTGTATTCAAAACAAAACCCTTAAACTTAGATGAATTACGTGAAAGGATCATTGATGAATCAGCTCTCATTCCTACTGAAATGATTGAAAATGCTGTTGGTGCTTTCTATCATCGATTAGGTTACTGTCAAGAAATGAATGGAGAACAGTTCGAGCACTTGAAATAAGATGTTATACTGTTTAAAAAAATCAAATGTGAGAGGCAAGGGGACTCACGTAAATCAAGCGCCCCATCGTGAGAGGCAAGGGGACTCACGTAAATCAAGCACCCCATCGTGAGAGGCAAGGGGACTCACGTAAATCAAGCGCCCCATCGTGAGAGGCAAGGGGACTCACGTAAATCAAGCACCCCATCGTGAGAGCCAAGGGGACTCACGTAAATCAAGCACCCCAAAGGGAACAGATTTTACTACGTCCACGTCGTTGTTCCTGGGTAACGCTAAATGTAAAAAAATTGAACTTGACATGACTTTTAAGGACAATGTCAAGGTCACCATTAGATTTCTCGTTAAAAACTACTAAAGAATTAACCTTGCTCAGTGTGATAAAAAGTTTACACAAGATCAGACCGTCATTAAGTTTAAATGACCTTCAAATGAACGTCAAGGTCCTTCTTGAACTATGTTCTGAGTACATGTTTGGACGTAAAGTTTCACACTCTTTCCGATTCCGCTAAAAAAATAGGGGTTACCATTTAAAAAAATGAGGTTGACCTCGAAATAACCTCAAAAATGAGGCTCAAAATGAGGTTCAAGATCGAATCAGAGGTCACCTTCAAGTCTTCGTTCGAACTTACCAAACCTTACCTTTGTTTGTTTTGTTTTACCACTGAACTCGCGAAATTTTTAAGAAATCATACTTTGACCTCAATTTGACCTCTGGGGGTAACCTCAACCTCATACCTTAATACATATCCGGACGTAAAATTTTCCGCTCTTTCAGATTCCGCTATAAAAAATAGGGGTTACCATTTAAAAAAATGAGGTTGACCTTGAAATAACCTGAAAAATGAGGTCCAAGGTCGAATCCAAGGTCACCATTGGATTCCTCGTAAAAAATTACTACAAAGGCGACCTTAACATTTTCCAATAGTAATTCAGCTGAGAAATTATTTGGGTGTTTCCAGACTTTTTGGACACGCTGTATATATTGCATATAAAAGTAGATATTATAACGATTATTCTATCGCATGAATACTTAACTGGCGGAGGAAGGAAATAGGTTCGGAGTTGTCTTTGCAGAGAGTATTTATTTTTAAATACTTTCTGTAATGGTTGAGGAAAGGAGGAACAACTCTCGTGGTTTAGTAGGGCTACAGGCAACGGACTCCACGGATTCATCTCTCTAAAGTGCATATTTTATTATTCAACTAATTCAATAATTTTATCATGTCATAGAATTCTGAACTAGTCAAAGAAATATTTTCATGTATTTCATAAGAATGAATTAAAAAAAGTCCAACGCGCCAATAGCAATACCTCAATGGTAGCGTGGAAATGCTAATAAATTAAATACCTATAAATTTTCATGTTAATTTTCAGTATGCAGTCACACAAAAATTTCCGATGTTTTCGTACATATAAGCGCTCCGATTATATTGACTTGTCTCTACATTACGTTTCCGAATCATCTGATGATTTTCACAAAAAAAGTAGCAGAATTATTTTTTATGGTGCACCTTCAACTTTGGGTAATATTTTAAATCCATAATATTTTGAAAACTTAAAAATAAATTCGAACAAATTACCAAACTCTGTATTACATATATTCGTTTATTATACATGAATGTTTATTATAAAGTCACCAATCAAGTCAATCAGTCAAGAGACTTTCCAAAAACGTTACAACAAAAATACTGTCATATTCTGCAAGTAAAATGCAAACTTTTTCCCAATCAATGTTCTATACAAAAAATTTCGATATTTTGAGTAAAAAATAAAGATAATCTTTTGAATTTTCAACCGCATATATTCTTCAATGAGTATAATAAGTGGCTAAAACTTGATCGCGCTGTAAATTATCCTCAATAAAAAGCAAAAGCAAGTGAGCAACACGCATACATAGCACGTGTTATTTCCATTTTCTAGTATAGATATATCCAACAAATTACGATTTGAAAAGAAGGCTAAATCAGTTTTAACCTCGAATTCTCTGAAATTCATAAACGAATTCTTTTACTCTAAAAACGCATATAATAAATAATATACACTCTACATCTCCGCCAAATTAAAAAAAAATTAAAACAAGTTTTCTCTAGTTATCAGGCGACAAATAAAATAACTTTGTAAAATAGGAAAATTTTGAATATCAAAAAGTAATCGTACGATCTTGATGAAAATTCACATACATAATATCTATATCACATACAAAATTGTCTAGAAATCTGTAGCTGATTCATAGAACCGTTCTCGAGAAATTACAATTTAAAAAAAAGTTTAAAAAATTTTAACCTCAAATATCTCTGAAATTTATGGACCAATTATTTTGCCCAAAGAACTCGACCAAGAGCTATCCAAAATCTACCTCCACAAGGAATTTTGAAGAAATTACAACAATTTTCCCTCCGGAATCGTTGGACATAGCAAACTCATTTTTTTCATTTTTCATGTTTTACGTTTTTGTTAATAACCAAAGAACCGTGATAGCTAAAAACTTTTTTTTTAGAAAATATAGGTATTTTAATTCTCTTTTAAATGCTACCTATCCCATTCTGATACATACAGCCGTTCTCGAGAAATTACGATTCGAAAATGAGGTTACAAAAATTTTAACTTCAAAAATCTCTGAAATTTATGAACCAATCATCTATCCCAAAGAAAGGTGCAGGTGGCAACCAAAAATCTACCTCTACAAGGAATTTTGAAGCGATTAACACAATTTTACTCCCGTAAATTGTCGCCACCTAAAACACTGTAACGTACCGAAGTAATGACAGCTTTCAGATTTGAGTCTACACCTTAATAATTGAGTTGACTTGTATGAAACTAGATGTCGTTACTTGGTAGTTATTAACAATTCTTAAGAGTTCGTGTACTGGAGTCGAGCGATTTATCGGTTTTAGGATTTTCTTCCGATCTCAGGGTAAGATACCGGCGCGCAGTGTGCCGGAGTCTGTGCCGTCGATACAGATAGAAGGTAGGTAGGTGATGCAGGTAAGTATTTAGCGCTGATTTTCTGCTACCGTGCTGCGTTGGAATCGGATAAGTAGTTAGCGCTGATTGGCTGCTACCGTGCCGATAGAAAGGATTGCCGGGTAAATAATCGGCGCTGAGGGCCAACTATCGTGCCGTAGGAGGTCGGTAAGGTAGAGTTCCTTGGGTATGTTAAGGTTAGGTTTATAATTGACATTTTACTTAAAGACAAATATGATATTAAATGAGTTTATTTTGATGATAAATAGAAACAGATTACACAAGATTAGATAAGAGTATATTTACAATATTTTAACGAGCGCAAGGGGTCGCCAGCATCACTCACCTAAGTGCTTTTGGGAGAGTGTTCAAGGCAGTAGCTCGGACACAAGTGCGTGCCGATTACGAGAATCGTGGCCCTTTATATACTAGTCAGCTATCTACTCTTCTCTCTCACGCATGACAAAGGTGTTTACATTGTGACGTCAGATGCGCCTTAATTACTCGTGTGAGAATACGAGTCTGCTTGGTTTGCGCTGGGCGCTCGTGATCGGTGAGCCGGGCCTTTGTTGATGTTTCGCTTACGAATGTGTGTACGTATCGTACAGCCGGTCGTGTACGTCACATCGCCCCCCAAATTAAATTTTTATTTTTATTAATCGCAAAAAAAATAACAAATTTCATTTTCGCTTAGTACACGCTAACATTAAAACGGTGATTACATGAATTTTCTTCGCTAGTTTCTTTGGTTGATATTGATGATGCCTTGAGAACTCTGTGCATCTTCTTGAATCATCTGCCAAGTCGTTTTGAACGCCAGACCTCAGTTCCTTGATTGATTTTTTTTTTTTTTTTTTATATATTTATTTTTAAGTTTTGTCGTAGTACTCTGTTGTAGAGTATATTCCGCAGTTTACATGGTATAATAACATCTAATATTTTCGCAAGAATTACATAAGTGTCGTAGCTTTCGTTATCGCACCTGAATGCAGTGTATTGTTTAATTTTGAAATTGAAAGTATCATTACATTCTGTAATCATTTTCTCTATACTTGGATATAATTTCAAATCGTTTATTTTGTTAGCATTTATGCTTTTATGACAATGTTCTTCTTTTTTATCTACGATTTCGCGTTTCATTATTCCAAATTCAAGCCACTTATTAATTTCAATATTGACTTTATCTTTATGGTAAATTGGAATAAAACACGACTTAGAAAAGAATTCGTTTTTATAGTTAGGTAACAGAGACGGACACTTTTGAAATACCTCTTTGGTTTGTACTATAAAGTACTTGAGTTTTTCCCTATAGGAGTTTTGACAAGATCTAATCTTTTCGGCTATTTCTTCTGAAACATTGTTCCAAAGATTGATAATGTCGTCATACAAATCAGCGTTCTCGCCTTTAGACCCCCATGATTGGGTGATACTTGGAGACGTACACTCTTCTGAGCTTATAATAGTCTCCTTGTAAGAGAAGTGAGCGCAATGCTCCTTCAATGGTGTGAGGATTTCTTTTTTGTCGATAACTCTCAAACTATTTAGAATCTTTTGCGTATCATATTCTAACATGCATGAATTTAATTTTTTCAATTGAAAATGGTTTTCCAAACCTGTGGTTGGAACTTGGAAAATTGAATACGCTTCGGCGAATTTAGTTTTGACATCTAAACCAGTTCTAGGTTGTATGCCATGTAAGAGTTTATGCCTTAAGTTTCCTAGTATAGAGGATACCTTCATTTCTTTATTTGAGGAATTGTTAACACTGCATTTAAGATGGTCAACGTATTCCGATTCAGTTGCCCTTCGCGCGGTTATATGTGATTTCGAAAGAGCAACTAATACGCGTTTCCCGAATCTTCTGATTCTTGTGGGACGAAATTAGATTCTAAGTCTATGCTGCAAACATCAATGCTGTCATAGCTGCGTATTAAGTCTTTGTTTCGTCTTTGAACATTTTTCTGCTCATCAAATTTATGATTACTGTGCGTAGGTTTATCCTTTGCGCCAGACAAGATTGATTGTTGCTTCGCAGTGGCGTTTACACTTTTAGACGACCATGTATTTGCTTTATTAAATGTTTGCTGATTCGACGCGTTGGCCGTTTCGGTTGGAGTGCTGAATTTATTTTAGCTATTGAACTTGTCATGCTTTCTACGACGTTGATCGTCACCATCGTATTCTGTTACTAATTTTAGTAACATGTTTTTATCTTTGACTTGCTGTCCTAATATGGCGTGTCGAATATTCCTTTCGAAAAGTTCGCTTACGCGTAAAACAAACTCAGCCTCCGTGTACTCGATATCTAACTCTTTCCCTATCCCGAATAATTTCGTCGCGTATTCGACGCGATTCAGATTGCCCCCCGGGCTATATTGTCCGAATTCTATTTTACGTTTCGCAGTTCGCTGCGTATTTGTGCTCCAGTATCTTTCGCGAAATCACGTGATGAATTGGTCGTATGAGTCAATTTCTGACTCTTGCAAGTACCACCAATTCTTAGCATCACCCTCGAGTGCTTGAGAAATAAGGCATAAGAGTTGATCGAAATTAGGTTTAACCACGTTTATATTTTCTCGAACTCTGACAAGAATTTAACTGGCCTTTCATTCTCAAGTCCTCGATACTTGGGGATGTCTAACTTTATTTTTTGAGACGCTTCGCTCCCAGAGTTGCCTTTCTTCATCGGCGATTTTTTCAAGTCTTTAATCGTATTTTTCAATTCTAAGTTTGATTTTATTTCATCAACTTCTAGCGAAAGGTTTCTTTTCAACTCTGCGGGCTCTAGCTCGCGATTACTTTATGATTGATCATTATTTTGTGACAGCGCGGATATTTTATCTATTAACCAGTCATTCTCGGTTTCTAATAACTGGACCCGACCTCTTAGTTTATTTATTTCCGTAACTAATTCCGCGCGTTCTGCTTTTTTTTCCATACGAGTTTTCTCGACCGACTGTGTTAACGCGTCATATTTCTCTTTTATCTCATTTCGAATTATCGCGACTAACGTTGCCCTTAATTTCGGTGACTTTGACGTGTCATTTTCCTCGCCTTGGCCTTCGAGCATATTTTCGAGCTCATTTTGCCGTTCATCCAATAATCGTAATTCATCAGTTACCGCCCGTTCCCATTCGAAACGTTTTCGCTCCCTAGTGTTTTCTACTTCATCGTCAAAAGAGTCTTGCATTTCGCGCATAAATGCTCCCGATTTGCGGTCTTTTGCCATTTTGACTTTTAATAGAGTACGTGCTTCGAAAAAAAAAACGTTCATACGGAAAGTGATGAAAAAGAATTTGATTGAACTTAATTGAATTTACAACGTTGAAAGTTGACTCTAATGTATAAAAAACTAATTTATACGAACGTTCCATACTTTAATATAGAATTATCGGCTTTTTAATTATCGTTAATGGACAGCCTTTTAAACGATACGGCTATATACCGAATTTTGTTTTCGAGGCAATCCATCCTCATGTTTAACATTATTTCACTCTTGCAGGTTTTATTCGCGACTGCTTTTTACAACGAATACCAATTTTTAGATCTACAATTTGTGCTTGCATGACCTTTCCGAAATTCCCGCTAGACGATTTCGTTTGCTCGAGTCCCTGTTCGGGCGCCAGCTGTAACGTACAGAAGTAATGACAGCTCTCAGATTTGAGTCTACACCTTAATAATTGAGATGACTTGTATGAAACTAGATGTCGTTACTTGGTAGTTATTAACAATTTTTAAGAGTTCGTGTACTGGACTCGAGCGATTTATCGGTTTTGGGATTTTCTTCCGATCTCAGGGTAAGATACCGGCGCGTCTGTGCCGTCGATACAGATAGAAGGTAGGTAGGTGATGCAGGTAAGTATTTAGCGCTGATTGGCTGCTACCGTGCTGCGTTGGACTCGGGTAAGTAGTTAGCGCTGATTGGCTGCTGCCGTGCCGATAGAAAGGGTTGCCGGGTAAATAATCGGCGCTGAGGGCCAACTATCGTGCCGTAGGAGGTCGGTAAGGTAGAGTTCCTTGGGTATGTTAAGGTTAGGTTTATAATTGACATTTTACTTAAAGACAAATATGATATTAAATGAGTTTATTTTGATGATAAATAGGAACGGATTACAAGAGTATATTTACAATATTTTAAAGAGCGCAAGGGGTCGCCAACATCGCTCACCTAAGCGCAATGCTTTTGGGAGAGTGTTCAAGGCAGTAGCTCGGATACAAGTGCGTGCCGATTCCGAGAATCATCGCCCTTTATATACTAGTCAGCTATCTACTCTTCTCTCTCACGCATGACAACAAAGGTGTTTACATTGTGACGTCAGATGCGCCTTAATTACTCGTGTGAGAATACGAGTCTGCTTGGTTTGCGCTGGGCGCTCGTGATCGGTGAGCCGGGCCTTTGTTGATGTTTCGCTTATGAATGTGTGTACGTATCGTACAACCGGTCGTGTACATCACAACACGTTTTTTTCATTTTTCAATTTTTTTCTCAAAAACTAACCAACAGAATGGATTCAATTTTATACAGATTATAGCTATTCATAATCTCCATTATCATGATTTTTCTCAAAAAAATTGACCATTTAGTTTGGGAGTTATAAGTATTTAAAAAAAACACGTTTTTGTTAATAACAAAATAACCGTGATAGCTAGAGAAATTTTTTTTTTTTTAATATAGGTTTTTTATGCTCTTTCGAACGCTATCCATCCGATTATAAAATTTAAATCCAATCATTAAAAAAAATCAAAAGTAAATTTTTCGAAAATGAAAAATTCGACATAAAACAAAAACGAATCAGTTAGTCGTACAAAATTATTTTTTTTTCCGAATTCGGAATCAAAAAACAAAAAAATGAGACCCGTCGGTACACACACACACACACACACACACACACACACACACACACACACACACACACACATACACACACACACACACACACACACACACACACACACACACACACACACCACACACACACACACACACACACACACACACATACACACACACACACACACACACACACACACACACACACACACACAGACACACACCCATCAGTACAGACATTTTCTAAAATCATGTGACACAAACTTCTAACACCTTTATTCATGTTTCTAGAGCAATTTAAAGAAAATTAAAATTTTACTATTACAAAGTTTCCTGTATGAGGAAGCAATACATATTAATAAAAATAACTTAAATTAATAATAAAAAGTATTCATTTAGTTTTGAAGAGAAACCACGTGTCCATGTGGTTACAACCGAATATACAACATAAAAGGCGCCAGGCGGTAACGTATAAGTATCAGGATATGACATGGGTGCGTGGCCACTATATATAGGTATATCTTAGCCATATCCAACTTCAGGAAAAAAATGCGAAAAGAGTTTTGTAAGGCAATGTAATCTCATGGTGTATCTCTTTTCGCAGTTTTTTTCATGCAGTTGGCAATAGCTATTTTTTTTGTTTTTTGTGGGCAATGAATTTTTTTTTTTTGTAAAATATAAAATTGTATAATAATAATTGCTTTTTTATGATAACAAGTAGAAAGAGTAAAAATAAAAATTCATAAACCTTTTAACGTAGTCTCACCATACAAAATAAAGTATTAAATTTAAAGCATACAATCACTAAAAAAAGAGATGTTCGAATCTTGAACATATTTATCAAAATGAAATACAAAATCTTTTTTTTTAATATGCATTGATGGAAATTAATAATTATCATAAAATGTAAAGTCTATAGAATGCATTTGTATCATCGAGAGTGTACTACCTAATGCTGCGATGTATATTTTGAATTTTTTATTTCTGAAACGTTTTTAAATAATAACAATAAATAAAATAAATAAATAAATAACAATAACAATAACATGTATACGAATGAACCTATACAAGGGGTTTATATTGACAGGGTTTGTCACCGAGAAGAAATGAATTGAGAATTTAGACTCCAAGAATCTATGCTTCCAACTTTTCTCGAAAGAATAAATCGGAAAGCAGAAAAGGTAAGAAATTGTCTTATTCGCAAATAAGACGAAGTAGTTATAGGCAACGTAAAGTGTAGGTAAATTAATGTGTATGAAGCATGTGCATAAAGCACCTCCCGAATTACCCAAAACATCCGGCGAGTGGGCGCCACAGGCCTCTATATGTATATACTCATGTGTATTTTTCATAGAAGGTTGCTCGTCGGTGCTTGCCATCTACCGGCTCACTCGGATACTACAATCCCGAACATAACATCTTTGGTAAAATTATGTTATATAAATATCTGAACAGGAAAAGAATCCCAATGAATTAATAGTTATAACTTACCGTTATAAAGTATTTAAAAAAACAACTTATTTTTTTTTAAAAATACTTATTTTTTATTTTTAAAATCTTAGTATTTATTTTTTTTAAATTCACATTTGTGTGTATTTTTGTATGTATAAGTCACACAATTCAATTTTTATTTTTATTTTATATTATATTTGTAATCATAAAGATTGCTAAGAAAGCGACCCTCAAAGGAAGGGAGTGTAAGCCGCATGGCTATGGCTTTGAGTGTCACATGTACACTGATAGAAGTATTCATTTGTAGTAAATGAATATATTCATTTGAAATCTAAAAACATGGTGTATTTAAATGAAAGGCAAATTTCCTTACTATTGAATTAATTAATTATAAATATTTTATAATATTCATAACCAGTACGTTCGTATGTTTTGTATGAAATCCATTAAAGCAGGTTTGCGGTGGATTTTTTTGGAAAAATATAATTAGTTCCTGATCATCGCTGATTGAGTGTAAGACCCTTTTTTTCTCAAATTTTCATAAAAAAAAACTTTGAACGCGTTTTTCTCGAAACAACGCTTTTCAACTCTATCGACACGATTTAAAAAAAACTACTGCACCGATTCAGTTGAAATTTGAACAGCTTACTCCTGATATATGTTCTTTTTGTATGATCTAGGATTATCACGATCAATAAATTTTTCAAAAAGTTATAAACAATTTATGTTGCAAAGAAAGAGCCAAACAATTAAAAAGTCCGCCATTTTGTTTTTTTCGGTAAAAATGAAATATCCTAGACTATGCAATAGCCCAAACTATAAGTTTTAAGAATCTATTTAGTTTTTTGATTTCAGATGATCCGTTGGTGAGATATCGTGTCGACAGTCAAACAAAAGAACAATTTTGAGGCGGCCATTTTGTCAAGAAAAATCCGTAAAAAAAAAAAATTTTTTTTTATATCTTCAAAATGTGTATTTTAACATGTAAAAAGTTTGAACAATAAAGATTATTTTTTGTATGAAATAAAAATTATTGAATAAATAGAGTAAATCCACCGCAAACCTGCCTTAATTACTTTAGCCCATATGCAGATTTCTTAATAGTTAATGAATCTTCCTTTGCGCACACTTTCGCAGGATTTAGAAGGCTTGGCTCTGTTGGCAATTCAGAACGCGGTGTAGACTACTGAGCTCCCGAAAACATATGGGCGGCCTATATCCGTTCTCCTCTCATGCTTATCACCTTTGTTCGATGTTCTTTGCGGCGCTCGGCATTGAAAAACGAGGTAACAGGCAGTCAGAAAGAAGAGGACGGCCCGTCCATGTGTTTTCGGCTGCCAAGCACGCACGAACTTGCATAGACGGCACGCTGCTGTGCGGAGTACTTATACCACCGTCTTCTTATACAGGAGAGCGCACCGTCTTTCTATGTTGTTGTCGCCGTCGCCGCGGACCCG
The DNA here is from genome assembly GCA_036365515.1 of Torymus aiolomorphi. Lineage (NCBI taxonomy): Eukaryota > Metazoa > Arthropoda > Insecta > Hymenoptera > Torymidae > Torymus > Torymus aiolomorphi. The sequence goes on from CM070873.1 coordinate 148,572,234, forward strand.
CGGTTATTGTGCGTGTATAATGTGAGTGTGTGTGTATTGCGTATGTGTTTATGGCGATCTCTCCTCGCATCTCTGCACGCTGTTCTGAAGGTTATGTGTGCAGTGACGGATACACTACTCACTATAACTGTTAATACACCACGTTATTAGATATTAATCCACGTGGATTAATAGTAAAGGAATATTCATTTTTCGAAATTTCAAACGCCGGTGGCTTAATAGTTAAGGTCACGTGGTTTACAATAAATGAATACTTCTATCAGTGTAAGTATATTTATTGGAAGCGGCACCTGAGATCATACAGTACATAAAGAAAAATGATTTTATTTATATCTTAAGGAGGTTGGCTACTGAAATGAAAATGGTTACATGACATCATTCCAAAAACTTGATATTGTTGTTGTTCGATTCATTTCCTATCAGCTCGTTTGACAACTCGGTTATGGAATAATTCAACTTCAAAGTTTAACTCTTATACACGGGTTCTTATGGAAGTAAAACCATAATCTTACTAAAACATAATACACTTAGGATGCGATTCTTTAAAAAAGGTAAGAACGAACCAAAAAACTACTGACAATATAGAAAATATACAGGAGAATGTATATATGAAATCTGAAAACGACGTACAACATCGATTCTGAGTACTGCGGCAAAACATAAACAAACGATCGAGTTCGTCGGCTGCGAGAGGGGATGCGCGGTGCGAGGGGACTCCTTCCCTCTGCCCCACGCGAGTTGTTGTACCTAACCTCCTTAAGCGTTGGCATGTATTTTCATTATTAACCTGACCAGTGTGAAGGTATCATATATAAGAAAAGAAATAAAATAGTTTTCATTAGATGTGTAAAATTAAATAAGCTGTGTTCTTAATTATTTATAATATTGTTTAAAACCTGGACCATCATTATTATCAATTTTCTTTAATATTAACTACTATTAAAATACTATTACAATACTAATAACATGTTGTGACATTATATAGTACAATATTTCATTATATGCAGGTTTAAAAATGTGCATAACAATGCTTGATAGCAAGTTCTTATAAATAAAATATATATTTTCAATGAAAATATTTTATCATTTTTTATTAGTTAATAAATCTATACAATATTGTACTTAATCATCAATTAAGTTACCAAATATGTTGCACAATGGGTGAATTTCTCAATTTAATAAGAACCTCTACTCATTGAAAAAACGGCGTTGTTATTTGTACGACAGATCTGTCGTACAAATAACCTATAACCCACTTAGAAACGTGTAAAAATCACTGTTTTGAAAGTCTGACATGGAAGGGACTATTATTTCTTTAGTCAAACGTCAATCCTTGCCTATTTTTTTTCTTTAGTCAAGCGTCAATTCTTCGGCTAAAGAAAATTGAAGGTTACGTTTTACGTATATATAGGTATACCTATCTACAGCGATCTGGCGTACAAATAACAACGGCCTTGAAAAAACCCATAGTAGATGAGCTATAGCGGTTCGAGCTCACGTAGCGGTACGAGCTCACGTAGCGATTCGAGCTCAGTGAGGAAAATAAAAAAAAATAATTTTATTCATACGTTTAAATATTTGGTCGCCCTGAAAAGGGCGGATTAATGAAAAAAAAAAAAACTAAAAAAGTTGACGCGCAACCTTAGTCGCCTGAGGCCTGTAAAATCCTATACATAAAATTTCCGGTGAATCAGGTGATTCAATACAAATAACCTCAGGCGACCGCTGCTGCTGTTGTTCTTGTTGCTGCTGTTGTTCTTGGTGCTGCGGCGGTTCTTGTTGCTGCTGTTGCTTCGGTTCTTGTTGGCGGTGCTGCTGTTGTTGACGCGGCTGTTGGCGCTGGGACTGCGCTCCTCGAGGCTCCTCAATATACTGCGCAGCCTCCACGTCATACACCAACACATAGTCCGGAGAATCCGAACTACATGCTGATATACGACGTGGGGCTTCTAGCGGTGATCAAGGGGGCTCCCGCTCAGCCATTTCCTCTAGTGTAGCCGCAGCAACTGTGCAAAGCACGTCAAGGCTTGATGAACTCATCTTGACGAGTGTACCGAACTCGCGAAAGCGCCCCAGTTTTATACACGAAACGCGGACCTGCACGCCGCTGCACGAGAGCCGCCACCACCGCCGCCGCTACGTCGCCGCTCGAGCAAGCGCTGTGATTGATGAGGAGCAGTTCTTCGCCGCCACCGCCGCTCGAGCAAACGCTGTGATTGGTGCGGAGCAGGTCTTCGCCGCCGCTGCTCGGCATTGGCGCGGAGAAGATGCGGCCGCGCGCCGATTGATGCGGAATAGCTCTACGCCGCGGCAGCCGCCGCCACCGCTCATTGACTCGTGGCGGAGCAGCTTCGATGATCCCTATAAATGTGACGCGTGCAGCTGCAACAACACTTCCCTCGCACGAGTGCCCGAGTGCGGGTCGATGCGCGGTCCCTCGCGCACGCTAGTTTTCAAATCGCAGTTAGGTATTTTAACCGGCTGCATATTTGGACGTGTGAATTGCGACTCGTTTAGGCCTCTCACAGCGTGCATTTTTTTCTCATTTGTATTTTCAATCGCAGTTAGGTGCATAACCGGCTGCTCATTTGAGAATACGAGACTCTTTTCGCGTACGCCTTTTACTCGCCGCGTGCATTTTTTTCTCACTTGTATTTTCAATCGCAGTTAGGTGTATAACCGGCTGCTCATTTGAGAATACGAGACTCTTTTCGCGAACGTCTTTTACTCGCCGCGTGGATGTTTTCTCACTTGTATTTTCATTCGCGGTTAGGTGGATAACCGGCTGCATGTTTTGGAGAATACGAGACTCTTTTCGCGTACGCCTTTTACTCGCCGCGTGCATTTTTTTTTCTCACTTGTATTTTCAATCGCAGTTAGGTGTATAACCGGCTGCTCATTTGAGAATACGAGACTCTTTTCGCATACGTCTTTACTCGCCGCGTGCATTTTTTTTTCCACTTGTATTTTCAATCGCAGTTAGGTGTATAACCGGCTGCATGTTTTGGAGAATACGAGACTCTTTTCGCGTACGCCTTTTACTCGCCGCGTGCATTTTTTTTCTCACTTGTATTTTCAATCGCAGTTAGGTGTATAATCGGCTGCTCATTTGAGAATACGAGACTCTTTTCGCATACGTCTTTACTCGCCGCGTGCATTTTTTTTTCCACTTGTATTTTCAATCGCAGTTAGGTGTATAACCAGCTGTATGTTTGAGAATACGAGACTCTTTTCTCGTACGTCTTTTACTCGCCGCGTGCATGTTTTTCTCACTTGTATTTTCAATCGCAGTTAGGTGTATAACCGGCTGCTCATTTGAGAATACGAGTCTCTTTTCGCATACGTCTTTACTCGCCGCGTGCATGTTTTTCTCTCTCATATTTTCAATTGCAGTTAGGTGTCTGACCGGCTGCATGTTTTTGAGAATACAAGACTCTTTTCGCGTACGTCTTTTACTCACTTATGTTTTCAAATAACAGTTAGGTGTCCTAGCCGGCTGCATGTATCTTTTATGTTTTCTCATCTATCTCATAAAGTTTTGCTAATATATGTTTATACCATTCTCAGGAGCAACTCAATCGGTTCTTCTCAGGACCTACAAATTTCAACAACAAACTTATTTATTATTTTAAGCGTAAAGAGCCTTACAGAACGATTTTCGACAAATTTATTGTATGAGAGCGTTTTTATATATATATATATATATATATATATATATATATATATATATATATATATATATATATATATATATATATATATATATATTCACATCTGGGACGCATTTTGAGGATTATATAGGTCATATATACCGAATTTTGAGGATTTTGTAGGCATTTTGAGGAGTCTCCTCAAAAGTCCAAAGCACTCGAGAGGCATTTTGAGGATTTTTCAGCGGTTTCCACAATAGTGTGTTAATACATCGATTTCGGAAATTCCGTGATATTTTTCCGTAAAAGCGGGCGCCGCAGGCGTCGTGGTGTTAGTCAATAACCTTAGGGTCATTATTTCTTTAGTCACGCGCTTGTTTATTGGTTGTTTATAACAATGTTTATATTTGTGTCACCACTATTGTACAAATTCTTTATGAAATCCTCAAAATACCGTCCAATGATATATATATATATATATATATATATATATATATATATATATATATATTCACATCTGGGACGCATTTTGAGGATTATATAAGTCAT